>CAUZXP010000297.1:0-27000 GCA_963584105.1 Alviniconcha strummeri | reverse complement strand
TATGGCGTAACTAAATACGGCAGTGGTTGAAGTGGTTGATGTCGTAAACCACTGCTTGGAGTCTGACTCCTCCGAAGACTCAGTAATGTTTGGTATACCACAAAGCTCTGTCTTAGGAGCTATTCTTTTTAGCCTATTTATTAATGACCTTTCTCTACACGTGAAAAAATGTATCTGGTGATTGTGACATGTCGGTAGATGGCACAACACTGCACACATCTGTAAAATACATTTTACAAATCAGAGGCAATATGCAACACAGCTTAGATCAGGTATCCAAGTGGTGTACAGGATAAAGGCAACGTTTTTAATTCGTTGTGGAAAGAACATAATTGCGATAATCATAATTATGGTCGTCAGTCCGATCAAAACCAAGTCCATGACAATCGCTACCACTAGTACCAGATAGAAATACCAGCTGTCACCCTTACCGCGTAATTGTGTGTGAGTGTGTGTGTGTGTGTGTGTGTGTGTGTGTGTGTGTGTGTGTGTGTGTGTGTGTGTGTGTGTGTGTGTGTGTGTGAGCGAATATATGTGTCTGCGCACATGTGTATGTATATCTGCGTGTGTGTGTGTGTGTGTGTGTGTGTGTGTGTGTGTGTGTGTGAGAGAGAGAGAGAGAGAGAGAGAGAGAGAGAGAGAGAGAGAGAGAGAGAGAGAGAGAGAGAGAGAGAGAGAGAGAGAGAGAGAGAGAGAGAGAGAGAATGTGTGTGCCTCATGCGTGCGTGTATGTGTGTGTGTGTGTGTGCGCGCGCGCGCGTACGTGTGTGTGTGCGTGCGTGCGTGCGTGTGTGTGTGCGTGCGTGCGTGTATGTGTGTGTGTGTGTGTGCGTGTGTGTATGTGTGTGTGTGAAAGAGAGAGAGAGAGAGAGAGAGAGAGAGAGAGAGAGAGAGAGAGAGAGAGAGAGAGAGAGAGAGAGAGAGTACAAGCTTCCAGAGTCCGCTAAACACAAAATTGCACATTGAAACAATATAGATATTTTACTCAAAAGCGTATACAGCAATGTCCAGACCTTTGACCAAACAGTCTAAAACAGAACGATTCCCGGAGTGCTCCTGCAGAATCAACACACAATGGACTTAATTAGAGCTCAAAAGATGTCACACAAACACAACAACAAAGACCTAACATATGTACCTCTGGTGGAGGTTATGTACCTTGTTATGTACTCACATGCCAGGTGAGAGTTACTGTAGGCTACTCAGGTCTTTGTTGCTGTGTCTGTGGGACGTCTTTCGAGTGCTAATTAAATCCCTTGTGTGTTGATTTTTTTAAAGAAACAGTTTACAGAATTGCAACCCCTCTTTATCTATTTGACCCTCACAGACCCAAGCACCTTTCCAATCGCTAGAACACTTTCAAAGTTGGTGTGTGTTTTGCACAAGTCAGCACTTCAGATCTTCCGAGAAGCAAGCCACTTGTGACAGTTACTTGACCCTCGTACGTTCAAAGAAGATCGTCTAGCGCTTCCTCTTTCCACGCCTCTCTCCTCCAGGCGATCGATGTCCTTGGCTTTGTGCCCGCAAGTAGTGTGTCAAGTTCCTCACCACTTCAGATCTTCCGAGAAGCAAGCCACTTGTGAGAGTTGCCTTACCCGCCAGTCTATCTGCTCGGTCGTTTCCCTTCACTCCGGCATGTCCAGGGCAGTACACACAGAGGAGTTTTAGAAGGTGGATGTCAACCTTTCCCGTCTGGGCTTCCTATTCCTCTTTTCACATTTTGTAGCAAGCTCATTGAATCTGTGAGGATGATGGCAGGTGCGGTCCGACTGTCACCTCTTGAGAAAAACCTAAGGAGGGCATAGGGTGACAACTTCACACGGACCACATTTCACTTACGTTTTAGTTTATATATTTTTTTAAACATAGTGGTGTGTGTGTGTGTGTGTGTGTGTGTGTGTGTGTGTGTGTGTGTGTGTGTGTGTGTGTGTGTGTGTGTGTGTGTGTGTGTGTGTGGTTGCTTGTTTTGTAATGCAGATTTGATTTCTGTTCCATCTGTAACCCATGCTGGGAAAAAATTGTGAATTTTGTTCTGGTTGTGTTTGTTTGTTTTAGGTGCTGCTTGTGTGTGTGTGTGTGCGTGTGTGTGTGTGTGTGTGTGTGTGTGTGTGTGTGTGTGTGTGTGTGTGTGTGTGTGTGTGTGTGTGTGTGTGTGTGTGTGTGTGTGTGTGTGCTTCTTCTTTAGTTGTTTATGGATTCACACGTGCAATTGGATGATCTGTATCATCACACTGATAGCACCCTGATAACATCCCTTGTCAGTGCGTAAAGGGATCAAATGTCGTCGAGCGATTCTATGGCCACACAACTGAGAACACTAGCTGGTTAGGTTATAAACATGTCTGCGTTAATTACTTGCACGTGGCATCTCATGACTATCAGAATCAGGAAGTGATACAGCATACACACTGACACACACACATCCACACTCATCCACACTCATGTCTGCGTTAATTACTTGCACGTTTGAGTTAAAACATTTACTTGAAACAACAAGACTGCTTTTATTTTAAATCGTGGTAGAAGTCGGAAATTCGACCTTCCGTTTCACTCGCAACTGGGAAACTGAAACGGTGTCTTTTTCATTACGATGTTAAAGACGAATGTACCAAAATAAAATCTAAGAATTTACTGCTGCTTCAGTATTATTGTAACATCTCTAGTGCGTGAAGGGATCAAATGTCGAGCGATTCTATGGCCACACAACTGAGAACACTAGCAGGTTAGGTTATAAACATCATGTGTTGCGTTAATTACTCGCACGTGGCATCTCATGACTATCAGTATCAGGAAGTGATCCAGCATACACACTGACCACCTCACTTTCAACTCGAATTCAAGTGGAGAATGAAAGTTTCAAATATTATTGAATCAAAAACGTAAGTCACAAGCATATCATAAGCAGACAAAAGAAGAGATTAGAAGGCACAAAGGTTCGAAAAGCCAACTGATATAGCTAGGTAAACTTTATCTGGTTGTCTCATTACCTGAGAATTTAACATAAACAACAATTAAGTCAACACAAAATCGTTCGTGCGGGTTACGAAAGTCTGAGCTACAAACCTGTGAAAAGACAGTTCACAACCGGTGCATCACCAAAAACATCGCCTCACTTTATAATTTCTCAGTAGGGTCTTACATTGAATTATAGAAGAAAACTCTAAGGTATCTTCCAAGTCCGGGATAGTGGAAGATGGAATACACAAGAGAATTATTTATGGAAAAGTCAAAAAGCTAATCGCGGACTATCGCGGAGCTGGCCTTTTCACATAATATTAAATAGAAAAGTCGAACCTGTTAATCGCGGATACGCGGAACAGGCTTTATCTAATCAGTAACTAAGGAACTCCATTAGGAGGTTTAGATCAGAATGGAAAAAATGGAGCCAGGCTCGGATAACGAACCTGACCTCTCAGTCAGAACATCTGTAGCGTAACACAGTTTAAGATTCAACACATTAATCATGAAATGAAAACAAGTGTTATAACCCATATATTTGAAACAACTCGTGAATACCACGAAGCTGGCCCCTGTACTTAATCATTTAAGCGAACGTGAAAAATAACTGAAAACATTAGCGACGCTAGATCTCAAACCATAGAAACTACAACAATCAAACAACAATCAAACATCATTCAGGAACTAGGAAGGTAAAAGATAGTCAAACCAACCTGTTGAATGTGGATTAAACTGAGCCAAAACACTAGTTTGACTTGGAGACTTGCAGTCCGACCTGGAGGCTCGGCAAAGTGACTGGCAAAAGAGGACACACGGTCCTTAAACTTCTGTGAGGGCGAGTGGTGCGGGGGATTAAAATGGAGGGTCTTTTATATCTAATACGGCATCGGTGGCCCAGAATTTGGAATAAAAGAAGAATTTGTAACAGAATAGGGAAGGCAACTCTTCCACGCCCTTGCATGTACAGGGAGGTTTATTGTCTACAGCTCGGCGAACTGACCGCCGCTAATTGGAACCATCCTTCACACAGGAAAGGAGACTGCTGCACCCCACGACCGCATGAAGACCCAGCACCAACGAACTACTGACTGAACTAAAAATATTCTCGTCTTTTCAACTTCAAAACTTACAAAGACCATTTCACCAACAGTCTGACTAAAGTTGAACGTAGAGTAAATAGTGCAGATTATCTTTTTTTTCCCCCCCTTTCAATTTCTCACATGCAATAGGTGTTAAACAAGAAGTAAACTTACATATTAGGAGTTTTAAAGCATTTAGATTTTTTTGGTACCTATGTCACAGTATTGGTACACAGTTTCTGAGAATGACCCAGAGAGAGAGAGAGAGAGAGAGGGCTCGATCTCTATGACTCCTGTGTACCGCACCGTGCAGGAAGGACTTAGTATGGTGTCATGTAGAGAAGGTATAACAAAGTCCAAGCATGTTTTTTTAGTTATATATATATATATATATATAGAGAGAGAGAGAGAGAGAGAGAGAGAGAGAGAGAGAGAGAGAGAGAGAGAGAGAGAGAGATGTGAACAACAAAGATTTGTTTGATTTCATTTGAAATACTTCGTCTGTGTTATATTACACTAGATATAATATACACTAGAAGTACAAGACACATAGTCATAGTGAATGATATACAAACATTAATTTAATATGAATACGCCTAACACTTGCTCTGTGTCACACTGTAATCTCGCCCCCCCCTCCCCCTCCCAGTAGTTTTAACAGGTTAATGTTGCCTGTTGCCGGGGTGGTGTTTGTTGTTTTGTTTTTGTTTTGTTTTACGGTTTTCCTCCTGTATCAGACCCTTAGAGTGTCAGTGTAAGCAACGACCTGGCTGTGGCCACCTAAGGGATCAACTGATGAAGAGCGGCACATCTCTCAGTCTAATATATATATATATTTTGTTTGAGTTCGGACTTAAAGCTTGTAAAAAAAGAAAAAGGCTTAATGAGGATAGCTGCGTTACCTCGCAACTGCAAATGGCGGTTGTGTACATAGACTACAGGATCTACGCGAGTTCCGACCAAACAATTTCTGGAACTTGAATAAAAACTGAGAGACGATCTCACTGGAAAGGCAGCGCATGCATCCAGAAGTACATGTTTAGAACTTCCTGAAACAGTTCGCCCATGTTTGACAGGCGCTTGGCCAGGTCAACCGGCGTATCAGTTGACCGGCCGGCAGGGCCAGACCTGGTTTTGTTTAGTGCCAGACACTCTTGTTGTAGGGGCAAAAGGGCTTCTGGAACCAGGATCTTAGTTTAGATTTAAGATGGTATGCTGATGTGGGACAGCGAGATGGTAGGATCTGTTCCATCTCTTAGTATAATAGCGCCACAAGCCGGTCTCACGCCCTTGTCTTTTTCTATCGACCTGAAGTAGGCGATGCCACCGTCTGAGTACTGCCACTCGTGCCGATACCTGTGGGGACACACATACACACACACACACACACACACACACACACACACACACACACACACACACACACACTACTGGTGTTTTGATCAGCAAACAGAGATTCATATTATCTACATCGGCATAAAACGACCGTTTAGGAATCAATCAACCCAGAAGCAATTCAAACGGCCCGATTGTTTTTAAACCGTAAATACTTTCGACGATAAAAACAACAACAACAACAACAACCCCCCCCCACCCCACCCCCCCCAAAAAAAAAACAACACACACACACACACACACACACACACACACACACACACACACACACACACACACACACACACACCAACAACAACACCACCACCACCACCACCACCAACAACAACAACAACTGCAACAACAACAACAACACACACACACACACACACACACACACACACACACACACACACACACACACACACACACAAGACAAAAGGGGAGAAGTAAAAGAAGAAGAAGAAGAAGAAGAAGAAGAAGAAGAAGAAGAAGAAGATACTCGTTTCACAAAGGATCACATGCCGCATAACTTGCAAGTGTGACAGAGAGAGGGAGACTGCAGGACTTACAGGTGTGTCAGAGAGAGAGAGAGAGAGAGAGAGAGAGAGAGAGAGAGAGAGAGAGAGAGAGAGAGAGAGAGAGAGAGAGAGAGAGAGAGAGAGAGAGAGAGAACTCGAAAACTTTATTTTACAAGGATTGTACTTTAGGTTCACTCAGAAAGAGAGGAGGAGGGGGGTGGGGGGGGGGGGGGTGCGGCAGCAGGAGGTACATGTGTGTCACAGATTGGAAGAGTGTAAGACTTACACGTGTGTCTGAGAAATGGAGTCTGCAGGACTTACATGTGTGTCAGAGATTGGGAGAGTGTAAGACTTACACGTGTGAGAAATGGAGTCTGAAGGACTTACATGTGTGTCAGAGATTGGGAGAGTGTAAGACTTACACGTGTGAGAAATGGAGTCTGAAGGACTTACATGTGTGTCAGAGATTTAGAGAGTG
Organism: Alviniconcha strummeri; assembly: GCA_963584105.1. Taxonomy (NCBI): domain Eukaryota; kingdom Metazoa; phylum Mollusca; class Gastropoda; family Provannidae; genus Alviniconcha; species Alviniconcha strummeri. The sequence continues at coordinate 20,590 of CAUZXP010000297.1, read as the reverse complement.
TAAGACTTACACGTGTAAGAGGGATGGAGTCTGCAGGACTTACATGTGTGTCAGAGATTGGGAGAGTGTAAGACTCACACGTATATCAGAGAGATGGAGACTGTAGAACTTACATGTGTATCAGAGAGAGGAAGACTGCAACAGAGGGAGACAGCACGAGTTACACGTGTATTAGACAGAGGGAATTTGCGGGACGTACATGTGCGGCAGAGACAGCGACGCTGTGTGGAGCCCAATGACGAGTTTGTAGAACCCCCATACAGCAACTCGATCCTCTAAGTACTGCACCAGCCTGTCGTGGTCTTGCCGACTCCTCAGGCTGGCTAAACGACCACCCCTCTCTCCGCAGACGAACTCCAATTGTCTCCACGAAGCACCGACAGGACCAGTTATAGCGTCGTAGAACAAACAACGGCCACCGAGTGTGACGAACCCCGGTCCGCATGTGTCGGTGGTGTACGGGCAGTGGACCTCGTCCTCCTTGTCCGCACACTGAGGGATCATGTCACAGGGAAAGTGCATCCTGAAGTCGTTGAAGTAAGGCACCGAGCAGTTCCAGAGAAGGCCGGCATTTACTTTAGTTAAGATGGCAGACGATTTGTGGATGGAGAAGTACAATCTAAACCCATTCTTCTGGGAATTTCGGCACCGAAATTGCACGCAAACATTAGTCGCAGGAGGAAGAAGTTTGCGCTTCAAAGGAAATTCCACTTTTCCAGCCTGTCCACATTGCCAGAACATGTTGTCCTCCCTGATGCTTTTCTTGTACAAAGCCAGCGACACTTTGGACGGGTCACAACTGACTCTGCAACCTGTCAGGTTTAGATGGAGAAACGTCAGCATGACCTGGTGGTTTGCGGGTACGTCCACAAGAACTAAGCTGTCCATGTTTTGCGGGTGTAAGCTATGTGCGTCCCACTCAGGCGTCTGTGTGTACCCTGGACAAGTACAAAACTAGATCAAAATGAGGCAAACTGAAAGTCGTAGGGTAGTACGTGGAATACCTGTCTCATTTCAGTGTGACAGAAAGTATCTGAGTGGTGGCCTGTTTGTGACCGAAAGCGGAGGAGGGTGGTGGTGGCGTGGGGGGGCGGGGGGGGGGGGTGCTGGGGTGCTCTGTGGTCTTGGGGTATGACCAAAATTATGAGGGTGTTGGTCTGTTTCTGACCAAAGGCAACAGGGGGACGGGAGTACTCTGTGTTCTTGTAGTATGACCAAATGTCTCAGGGTGTTGGTCTCTTTCCTTGGGTTGTGACTATCCGACTCTACTCAGACACAAAACAAAACAAACGGTCGGATTTAAAGGCATACAGACTCATTCTGTGAGACTGACAGAATACCAGATTCAGCGACAGACACACTGGTCATTCAAATCTAGGCATAAGACGTAAACATAATAGACTATCCGACTCTATATTAGACTAAAAACACAAACAAAATACCCCCCTCCCCCCCCCCAACACACACACACACACGCAACCTGTATGAATCAAAGGCAGACAGACTGTCCGACTGAAGGACGGACACAACATCAGACTCAACGATAGACATGCAGACACGCTGATAGTCACCTGCAGTGCGGGAGAGCTGAACAATTTCCAGCTGAGGACCCATGGTCTCGTTTAAGACACGAACTTGGATGTTTGTTCCGTTGGACTGCCAACCCCCAGCAACGAGCGAAACTGTTGCCATGGAGACACCGAAGTAGATGAGCGTCACGTGACACCAGAAAGCAGTTCCGGTGTCTGTAACTGCACACTCATAATGGGGAGAATCTTGCACTGAATAACATGGCCACACTAAGCAATGTCGATCGCGCAGGTTAAAATATTTCAACCAGGAACACGACAGCAATAAACGATGCCGCAGAATGAAAGAATTTCGTTCATTGTCGTAGTAAAGCTTGTCACGTACAGTCACATCCTTAGGATGAGAAAGTGCTCCGTTTTATATCATAGCAACACCAAACACCGACACATCCATAGGATGGGAAAGCGTTTTGTCCAATAGCATGGCAACACAGCTGCATCCGTTAAATGTGAAAGTGTTTTTTGATTGACATAGAAATACTGTACACTGCAAAATCCATGCGATAAAACAGTGTTTCGTTGCTTAGCATCAAAATGCAAACAACTGCATCTTAAACCGCACTCTGTATTGAATAGTGTCTTGTTACATCATTTAAATACAGTAGACAATCAGAGCTCAGATGCTGTGTGAAAGCCAGGTGGCCGTCCTGAATCGTTCTTGTCCGTTTAACAAAAAGAACAAAAAACAAACAAGAAACAAAATAAAACAACAAAACAAAAAAACAGAACAAGCACGAATTATCAGTATATGTATTCCGCACAGAACAGTGTAGTCTCTTCCGTCGGCACGACAAAGTGGAAAGAATTTGTTGAGTTTTGCATTAATCTTGTGCAATGAGTTCAGGGGATAACCACGAGACTCATTTTGCCAGAGTTCAATGTCGTAACTGTTCAAAAGAGGTTTCAAATCGGAGAAAGGATGTGTTCATCTCAGCCGTCGCCTTCAAGGGCATCCTTGGGAACAGACTGTGCTGCCGGTGTACTCAGCAATAAGACCAGTAAGCTTCAAGTAACTGGCCCTTGTAGAGAACGATACCCACATTTGCGTAGTCTGCAAGACTATTGCCGCTCTGTGTGCTATCTTTTGTTTTTGTTTGCGGATTAGATTCTCTATGTGTATTGAGTAATCATGCAATCTGATCGCCTGCTGTGAACGTATATTTCGTGTAAATTGGTTTGATGGAATGACTGCTATACGTAGTGGCACGAATCTAAAATGCAAACATCGGTATTGTAGGAGTGACAGACTGCGCGTGTGATTAATTTTGCTTTGTTTGAATGTATCATCGTACAACACACACTACAGCTACCAGTTCTGAATATGCGTTAATCGATTTCAATGTTATTATTACCAAATCTTTTAAGAGATGACTCTGGAAAAACACTAAACCAGATTGCCACTTTTAGGCTGTTCCAGTTGTCGTTTTTCGTTTCGTTCCACTATTTTAATGTGCCAGCAGCGGCTTTGCTTTGCCGGGATAGTCCTGGGACGTTGTGGAACGGAACCTACGCCTCAGTGGCACGGTAAAGTTTATCTCCTATCTCGACTGGCAATGATGTGAGCCACGTTCCTTTTTCAGAATATGTGTCAGGTGATGTCACTGGCTACCCCTCCCCCCCCCCCCCGACATACACACACACACACACACACACACACACACACACACACACACACACCAAAACAAAGCAACAACAGCCAACCAACCAACCAACCAACCAACCAAAAAATCGACAACAACAACAACAACAACAAAAACATGAAGTGCAGTGTTCACAGGTTGAAGAGTAAGATAGGCCCATAGACCTTGAATGAGCAGTGTGTTTGGGGAATTTGACGATTGGTATTAACGGTGAGTGAATAGTGTAATGGGGGATTTGGTGATCTGGATTCGAAGTGTAACACTAGTAAGTCATATTGTTACCTCAGCGCCAAATCCATTTGGCGAGTTTGGCACATCTTGCATTTAAAAGCGAAATTCCCATCCGCATTCGCTATTACACTGCATGCACAAGGTTTATAATTCCCATCACCAAATCCCCTCTGTGTATTCAACCACTGTCTGAAATCAACACACATGGGAGTTAATTAGCGCTCGAAATTTTGTAATTATTTCGGAATAATTATTCTCGAGCGCTAATTAACACCTTTGTGTGTTGATTCTGCACGAGCGCTCTGGGCCTCGTTCTGTCTGGGATTTATTACTGTCTGAAGGCATTTCTCAAAGTAGTTGCGGTCATAAATTTGCTGATGATACTCAACTTCACCAGTCCTCAACTCCATCTGACTTTCATTCACTGATTATTGACGATGAGCAGCGAGTTGACGATGTCGGGAGATGGATGACTGGTAATAGGCTATAAAGCTGAACAACGACAAAACTGAAGTTCTTCGGGTTGGATCTCGTAGAAAGCGAGCCACATGATAACCAGTTGACTTTACTTGATTTGTCAGCTGCTTCAAAGGTAATGTTAAAATCTCATGGTCTACACTGACGCTACTCTGTCTATGGTGAAGTGTGCTGACCACATCAGTCATTCAGCATATCTCGAGATCAGAAGAATGAGCTCTATCCCATTTCCAAATACACACTCTGCTGACGACGAAAGCCACTGCCCAGCAGATGTATTCTTTTGTTCTCAGTCGGTTGCAGTACTGCAGCTCAGTTCATTGACATCAACTGTGATCAGAAGTACAGGCTGCAAAAAGTTCAAAACCATGCAGCGAAAGCTCTTTTTTGCAAGAGTAGACATGAACACATTAGATCAAGGCACTTCAGTGGCTGCCAGTGAAAGAAGGGATTATTTTCAAGATAGCCACATTTGTTTTCTGTGTCTTTGATGGTACCCAGCCACAAGACCTGTCACCACGTCTCTATATATACTCTCCTCGCCCTGTCCGTTCCAGCTTAAATAAAAACAGTTTTTGTTTTTGTTTTTTGTTTTTTAAATCTTGTGCACGATGGAAACTTAAAGGCTTTGGTCGTTCTCTGTTCAGGCTCCCCTTGTCTAGAACAACCTTCCTGCTCACATCCGACACTGCAGTTCTCTCTCACAGTTCAAAACTTTTCTTAAAACCTCATTACTTCTGCCTTTTCTGAGCTACTCTAAATTGTTCACAGGCGTTAGATGCTTTTATATATATATTTATGTTTGGCTGCTGACGTCTTGGGGGGGGGGGGAGAGAGAGAGAGAAGAGAGAGAGAGAGAGAGAGAGAGAGAAAGAGAGAGAGAGAGAGAGAGAGAGAGAGAGAGAGAGAGAGAGAGAGAGAGAGAGAGAGAGATAAGCGAGGGGTTGCGAGATTGTGTGTATGTTTGTGTGGGCGTGAGTGCGTGTGTGTGGATGCGGGAGAGGGTGAGTAAGTAATTTGGCGTTTTACACCCAGTCAACCATTTCGGTTATATCAGGGCGAAGGGGGAGGGGGGGGGGGGGGGGGGCAGGGGTAGCGTGAGATATGTAATACATTAATAAATTAGGTTCTGTATTGTTGTAACGTTTCATAACGTATAGCGCGTTGTGCTTCACACACGTAAGGCATAGAGGGATAGGGCGCATTAGAAATGCTTTTGTTTTTAATATTGTTAATTACCGTCACCCGTATCGGCCACTTAAGCTGAATACTTACACTTAATTTTTAAGCTGATCCATACTGGCCTGCACTTATGCTGGATATTTAAGAGTAATTATTAACGTGGTGCCTTGGCTGCACGTTGATGAATATTCAAGCTTAATTTTTCACATCATTCATATTGGCCAGCACTTACGCTGAATGCCCAAGCTTAACGTCATCCATATTGGCCACTTACACCAAATGATCAAGATATCTCACCCATCGTGGCTTGGTTGAATCGTAAGCTGAGGTGGAATCTCACTCGGGTGGATTTTGTTCGCTGATCGCTGGTTATGATATTCACACCCGTACGACCGATGACTAAAATGTCCCTTGCAGTTCCTGCCTGGTACCGTTGAGTTTCTCTTCGCTAGAGCACTGCTGCCTCTGAATGCCCGCAATGGTGACAACGATGAGTGGTTTCTTGCTTGAAGCTTTGGCAACTGACAGCTATATAACACATGGTAAACAGTACTGAAATAATCATTAGGCCTATACATATATCAGCTTAAAACATTTTCTTAGTTTTCGAGATATTCAAAAACAATATCACTTTTAAACGCTTTTGATATTCGCATTACGCTCCGTCCGTGCACTTGTTCATATCGGTCTTCTAGGAACAAAGAAGAAAGGGGAAGATCAGGAAGATGAAAGAGGGAGAGGAAGTTAGTTAGTTAGTTGGAGGGTTGACTAGGTTCAAGCACTAACTAACTAACTAACTAACTTCCCTTTCCTCTTTCTTCTTCTTCCTGATCGTCCCTCTTCTTCTTCTCTTCCTCCTTTTTCATCTTCTTCGCCTATTCATCCAGTGATGATCCTACGCGGTTCACAGTACATTAAAATCTAGTTACTATTTAGCTCTCCTTTTGTTAAGCTACTGCAATATATGGCTGATTATTCTGCATGTCACTGCTGGAGGTCTGCATTTTGAGACGAAAACCAGAAATCTGGTGTATATAGCAGACATTTATTATTATTGATCGCTTTTATATAGCGCTATTCTCCGCTCTCGAGCAGACTCACTGCGCTCGCATGTGATTCTACATGAGTGAACAGCTTTTTTTACAGCGTGTTTTTGAATATCCACCGAAGTGGTGTACTCACAGCGCTGGCATGGCTGGTGCCACATGAACTTGCTGCCATCTCGGCGCGTTCTGTGTACACCATACAATCATGCACCATATCACTTCATGCAAAGCCACAGACGTAAGGTGTATGCGTGTTGTTTAGCTGTGACCTGCCACCTGCACTTTTGGCAGAATGACCGGGGTCTTTTACGTGTTACTGCGGTAACACGGGGGTGGAGCGGATACCGAAATAAGAGTCAGCACGGAAAGTTGACCCCGGAGAAGAAAATTCTCCCGCTGCTCCTGCAGGGATTCGAACCCGCGACATTTCGATCACGAGTCCGGCGCTCTAACCACTGAGCTATCCCCGCCCCCGGGGATGACAGACATGCGTAAGGTCCGTTGCTGCCTGCAGTAGTAGCTAGCTCGTTCGGATACTGTCAGTACTCTCTCCGGCATTGTCCCAGTAAAATGTATCAGTTGCAGCAACCTTTTATGCCATGCTTTCTTGGTGACTTCATTCTCGGTGTACCTGCTGCTTTCCTTGCCCGAGGCAGTCCTGGTCAAAGCCTTCAACGCCAGAGAGTCTACACAAGGGGACTGACGGAGAAACGCCAGAGAGTCTATACAAGGGGACTGACGGAGAAACGCCAGAGAGTCTATACAAGGGGATTGACGGAGAAACGCCAGAGAGTTTATACAAGGGGACTGACGGAGAAACTCCAGAAAGTCTATACAAGGGGACTGACGGAGAAACGCCAGAGAGTCTTTACAAGGTGATTGACGGAGAAACGCCAGAGAGTCTTTACATGGGGACTGACGAAGAAACGCCAGAGAGTTTATACAAAGGGACTGACGGAGAAACGCCAGAGAGTCTTTACAAGGGGACTGACGGAGAAACGCCGCGGCAAGCTGCTCTCTCCAGGGGACTCCCACACACTCCAAGCACCTTCTTCCAAACTCTGCCAGAACTGAAGGGGTACTCTTTATCTCCGCGCAGTTGTCCACCGACACTGTCAGCGCCCTTCGAAAGGTTCGGGTACTAATAAGACTGCGGAAGCAACCTAGCGTCAAAGCACGCACGTAAACACGAGGCGCATCCGCCCCGGGTAAAGAAAAGCAAAGGAAAAAAAAGCAAGTAACTTGGTGTTTATGCCCAGTCAACCAATACGGTTATATCAGGGCGAGTAAAAAATAAAAAATAAAAGATAATAATATCCTGTCTGTTATTTGCGCACCAACGAAAAATTGTCCGTTAGCTAACAGTTTTTCAAGACCAATGACGTAATCAATTATGGGAGTAGTCAAAGGAAGGATGTCGTATACCAGTGCTTGGAGTTTGGGACGCTCACTCAGTCTGGCTCCGCGACTCACCTGACAGTGTCGTCAGTAGGGGGGCATGATCTGCGGAGTCCTACGTTTGGTGAACCAGAACTGACATCATTGTACACCACTGAAGTGACTGAAGTGACTCTGTCTGCAACAGTGCATGCAGTGGCTGTATGAGTTGCCTACCAGCGACCTGACCCACATCCTCCGGTGGACTTATGGGGCCGGGGCCGCGATGCGGAATGGTCAGAAGTAGGGATGTGGTCAGAAGTAGGCATGTGGTCGGAAGCAGGTGGTCAGAAATAGGAATGTGGTCAGAAGTCGGGATGTAGTCGGAAGTCGGGATGTGGTCGGAAGTAGGGATGTGGTCGGAAGTAGATGGTCAGAAGTAGGGATGTGGTCGGAAGTAGGGATGTGGTCGGAAGTGGTCAGAAATAGGGACGCTGTCGGAAATAGGGATGTAGTCGGAAGTAGATGGTCAGAAGTAGGGATGTGATCAGAAGTAGGGGGATGTGGTCGGAAGTAGATGGTCAGAAGTAGGGATGTGATCAGAAGTAGGGATGTGGTCGGAAGTAGATGGTCAGAAGTAGGAATGTGATCAGAAGTAGGGATGTGGTCGGAAGTAGATGGTCAGAAGTAGGGATGTGGTCAGAAGTAGAATGTGGTCGGAAGTAGGTGGTCAGAAGTAGGGATGTGGTCAGAAGTAGGGATGTGGTCGGAAGTAGGGATGTGGTCGGAAGTATGTGGTCTGAAATAGAGATGTGGTCGGAAGTAGGTGGTCAGAAGTATGGATGTGGTCGGAGGTAGGTGGTCAGAAGCAGGGATGTGGTTGGAAGTAGGGATGTGGTCATAAGTAGCGATGTGGTTGGAAAGTAGGGATGTGGGCAGAAGTAGGGATGCTGGCCCAGCAACGTAGGAGCAATGCCTCTCAAGGTGGCACAGATGGTGAGACAACAAAAAATTAAAAGGAGAGAGAGAGGAAGAGATAGAGGGAGAGAGAGAGAGAGAGAGAGAGAGACAGACAGACAGACAGACAGACAGATGGGGGGGGGGGGGGCATGTTCTGACTGCCCCAGGGTTAAAGAGAGATATTTTAATAATCGAGGATACGCGGCAGAACAAATACACAAATAATTTCTGGATCCGTGGTGCCCTAAGGCACGGACGATAATAAAGGTAAAAACACGATGGTGTCACGCACAGTCTCTGAGTTTCGTTCAGCTCCTCCCGCTACCGAAAAAGAAATAACTGCCACCTTTAGTACGTAAAGGTTTTGGGTGACAAAAAGGCGACAATTGTCTGGGTTGCACGTGACACTCGTCAGCAAAGTAACACGTAAAGACTTGGTGCAGTTTTCCCTTGTTTTCACAAATATGTATGTATCGATGTTTTCGATGTGTCGATGTTTTCTCACCGATGTCTGTGGATATTTTTACTATGATCTCTGTGGATGATTTCACTGCAATCTTCTTGGGGTTTTCAGTATGATCTCTGTGGATGTTTTCACTCTGTATCTGGCATCTGTGGATGGTTGTACGCTGATCTTTGTAGACGTTTTCATTCTGATCTCTGCTGATGTTTTACTCTGATCTGTGTGGATGCCTTCACTGCGATCTCTGTGAATTGTATGAGCGAGAACACGCAGAAGAGAGGTCAGGTGAATGGAGGTTTCCAAGAAGCTGGAGCTGGTCTGGCCCCACGTAAACGGAGCACGGTGCAGTGCTGTGCTGCAGCGACGATACTGTCACCGGGTGGGCATTTTTATGCAGCTGCTCTGGGTGATTGATTCCCATTTCAGTATTTCAGTCCCACCCCACAGAGCTGTTATTTGTGTACAATTGTTTTTAGAAAACACAAACACGCGCAGGCACACACACACACACACGCACGCACGCACGCACGCACGCACGCACGCTCGCACGCACGCACACACATACACGCACGCACGCACGCACGCACGCACGCACGCACGCACGCACGCTCACACACACGTGCGCGCGCGAACAAACATGATGCCTAGCTTGTACATTAGCTCGAACGTGGATTTAATTTAACATTTAAGAAATGTTCTTGTTAACGGGACAGAAGACGTTTTCTTTTGTTTGTTTGTTTGGGAGAGAGAGGGGGGGGGGGGGAGGGAGGGAGAGAGAGAGAGAGAGAGAGAGAGAGAGAGAGAGAGAGAGAGAGAGAGAGAGAGAGAGAGAGAGAGAGAGAGAGAGAACTCAGAACTCAGAACTTTATTACTCAAGGATTGAGATTTTAGGCAGTGGCCTATTCTTACAATCTGTCCTTGCTATGCTACATAGACAACACATATAAAGATTATTAATGACATTTTCTAAACTTATACAGTATTACAAAGCGGTAGCAACATAGATACTAGCAATACAATTGACCGCAATAGGCACAACTAGGTTACTCATCAATGTCACAGGCAATATATTCTGACGGAGACATGTTTTCCACACTGATGTGAATCAAAACTACATATACAGGCGTGGCCTGTATATACATTAAAGTCATACAAATACAGGCCTAGGATAGTGTAGAGTGTAGGAACTTACGCAAATTTATTTTAAAATTGCATAGTGAACTAAATGTTTTTAATTTGGGTGGGAGTGTGTTCCAGGTTGAAGATCCAGAAAAAGCAAAGCTTGTCTTAAACTGGTCAATACTAGAGAGAGAGAGAGAGAGAGAGAGAGAAGAGAGAGAGAGAGAGAGAGAGAGAGAGAGAGAGAGAGAGAGAGAGAGAGAGAGAGAGAGAGAGAGAAGAAGAAGAAAAAAAGAAAAAGAAAAAGTACAAAAGAAGAAGAAGAAGAAAAAGGGGGTGGGGGCAATCTCACAAGCAGTCGGAAGGATTGGGCGGAGTTCTATGGGTGTATAAAACAGGTCTCAAATGACCAGTCATTGCAGTGGCAATCACTCGAAGGTGATAGTTCCTAGAATTGGAAAGCATGAGGGAGTGTGTGTGTATACAGGTTAGATATGTACTCCGGGGCCTCATTGCCAAGGACCCTGTACATGACCAAACCTTTGTTATATTCAGGTTGTTTTTGTAGGCTCATTATTCTCATCTCTTTTAATTTGTGGTCAGTAGTTAGAGCTGTATCTGGAAAGATTAACTTTACAGCTCTTCTGTGCGGCGCTGAGGTTGCAATGACTGACGATCCTGCCACACGTTTGTGAGAAATAAAGCTATTGCCCATTTGTGTACTGTGGCTACGTATCTGACAATAGTTTCTATGCAATTTAGGTCCAGTTTGAGTGTTTTTGTATTTGTTTACATGAACTGGTCATATGACTCAGTGGACACGTGACCGAGAAGCATTATGGCTGCCCCCTTGTGTGGATTTTTAGTCTGCCCAGCTCCACGCAATCTTAGCGGTAAACGTCCAATTAAACGTGAACAATGCGTCCAATTTGTTGTACCAAGTTGTGCCTGTTTTTTTGTGTGTGTATTGCTATATATTTTGCACCGTCGATGAGGAGAAGGAAAACTTGTACTGTCGTCTATGTGTAAAACCATGCTTTGATGTGAGATGTCTCCTGATGAGGGAGATCAACACAACTTACTGTTTTATGAAGGACATGGATTATGAAAGGAAAAGAAAGCTATGTGACGTGCCTACGTCTAGGTTATGTTCTGAACTTGTTTACCGCAAAACAATGCCAGTTCTACCTGCTAGTATTGGACGGTTGTTGGTTGCTGTTGTGGTTGGTGGTTGTGTATTTTTGAGCCCAACACTTGGTCAATGCTTTGACTATAGTGACTGTCACTGTTATTAGTGTTAATGTTATAAAGTGTAAATGGAGACAGACACGGAGGCTGCATGACAAAGGAGCTCTGTGATTTCAAACTGTGAAACATTTAAAGTACTGACATTTAATTGTAATGGGATTAATAATCTTTTCTTGAGAAAGCAAAAATCTAGTATTATTTTCTTAAAGGAAACACACTTAAAGTTGAAGCTGAGCGTTCCATCAGGTCAGGCTGGGGTTTGAGTGTTTCCTGTCAGGCGCAGAAACAAATAAAACTGGTGTGGCAGTATTGATCTATGGAAGAAACAAAGAATTTGTATGTGAATTTATACAGTCAACAGGAAACTATAGAAGTTGACTTGAAAAGTGTAGCACCAAATTCCCCTTTGCTTACAGTGGAGGAGAGAGATCATTGAAGGACAGATAACTTATACTGAAGCACATACAACAGTACATGCAATGAAAAATAACAAAAGTCCTGGGTCAGATGGTTATACTTCAGAATTTTACAAATTTGTTTTTATAGACAGTGGACTTTTCTGGTTCAGTCTATTAACTATGGATTTAAAAATAAACAAATGTCAGTAACCCAGAGACAGGGGATTATTACATATATTCCAAAGGAAGACAAACCCAAACACCTCTTAAAAAACTGGAGACCTATATCTTTGCTCAATACGGCCTACAAAACTGCTTCTTCGTGTATTGCAAGTAGACTTTGGGTAATGCTGCCAAAAATTATTCATGAAGATCAGAAACGAATTATGAAAGGAAGACATATTGATGAAAACATCAGACTGTTATATGATGTGTTGCAGTATGCTGAAGCAAAAGAACTGCCTGGTCTATTGCTTATGGTTGATTTTGAGAAATCGTTCGACAGAGTCTCGTCGACTTTCAGTGAAAAAGCTTCGGACTTCTTTAACTTTGGTCCAGACATTAAACAGTGGGTTAAGGCCTAAACTTGTGTTTTAGTCAATGGACACTACTCCAGTCTCCCTACTTATACTTGCTCTGTGCGGAAGTGTTATAAATAATGATTCGGCAAAATGGAAAAAAATCAAAGGCATGAACATAAATAACAAAGACGTCCTTCTGTCACAATTTGCTGATGACACTACACTCTGTTTGGATGGTATTGAACAATCATTATATTAAAGTATACAGACACTTAAAAATATGCCCTTATTGCTGGATTGAAAGTCAGTGATAAACCCCCACGTAGTATGGATTGGTAGCAGAAAAAAAGTCACAGGTGCGATTTTTAAGGGATATGAATTTTTGCTGGGACCCTGGTATTTTCACAGTTCTAGGTACAAAATTTTCAACAGATGTCAAACAGATCACTTCAATCAACTATGAAGGAAAACTGACAGAAATTAAGAGGATTTTGAACACATGGAGTAAATGCCAGATTACTCACCTCGGAAAGATTACTGTGATTAATACCCTGGCATTGTCAAGATTAATATACTTATTTGTTAGCTTTCCTGACCCTCTTGATGACTTCTTGCATGAACTCAATACGCTATTATTTCAGTTCCTGTGGGGTGGAAAGCAGAGTAAGATTGGCAAGATTGTCTGCCAGTCTTATGAGGACTAGGAATGGTGTATGTTTTTACAGTCTTGTCATGTATGAAGATGGGTTGGCTGAGGAGACTGATGTTGGAAGATTCTAGTTTTGGTGATACAGTGTTTAAACTTTCCCCTGACTTAAAAGAGCTAAAACTGTTTGGTGGTGAATTTGCAAATGTGCCTATGCAACGGATATGTAACCCTTTCTGGAAGGATGTTCTAAAGCACTACAAGAAACTATATACAAAATGTTTACCAGAAAATATCCATGATTTCGTGTCAGAATGCATACACTATAATATCAATATTACTATTAACAAAATGGTTGTTTACATCAAGGACTGGTTTGATGCAGGCATTATATTTGTGCTCCACTTAATGGATAATAATGGCAATTACCTCACTTTCAAAACATTTAAACAGCTATTCTCAAATGTTAGAACAATTTTTTCGACATGTAGAGATGTCATGGGTGCTATAAAGAAATATCAACATGGGAACAGGCAGACCGTGAGCGTCAACATGTCAGGGATTTTCAAACTTGCTCCATTTTCATCTGATCCTGATTCGTAACAAGCCGTCTGATAGCCAATGATAATCGCGCACCGCATACTAAATAGGATAATAATATAAAAAAGAAGGTTAGAACGCCATTTTAATTGCACTGTACAAAACATGTGCAAGTGTTCAGTGCAAACACCTTTTTCAAGCAACAACCGAACAGAAAATACTCCAACAAACGACGAAATGGATGAAATCTGATTACTTATCTTCCAGTTGCTGGAAAGGTGTTATTATTGAAACAAACAAACAACAACAACAACAACAACTTTGGAGCGTAGGGGGATAATTAATAATTATGCATTCTCGGCAACCGAACATACTACCTGTATGCAAGGTATCTGATCTAATGAACCGAAGCTATAAATCAAAGATATTTATCGTTCTTCCTTTTTCTTTTGTTGTCTGTCGCTCTTCTTACACCCGAAGAAGACGATCTTTGCAGAAAGCGCCTGTATACTATTGTTTCCTTGTGTTTCGTCGTATGTGAGTATATTTCCCTATAAATATCTGTTCCACATTAAACGTTATTGTGTATGTTTCTTTGCATACATGTAAGCTCTCGCAAGCTAAAACTACCAAAGGACATGCACTCATACCCACCTACCCCTTTCCAAAAGTGGAACTATACATAACAGTTAAATATAAAAATATATACAGTTATAAATAATGATAACAGAAAAAAGAGTCACACACACACACACACACACACACACACACACACACACACACACACACACACACACACACACACACACACACACACACACACACACACACACCGAGTAATTACGGCAACATCAACTTCACTTAACACACACACCATCGCCGGCGCACGTACACAATCGCATTGACTATCATCCCTGGGTAAAGAAATGGGGTTTCAGCGAAGGTCTGAAAGACTGAATTGAGTCCTTCTCCTTGATGTTCTCTGGGAGGACATTCCAGAGGGAGGGAGCGACATATCTGAAGGCTCGCTGGCCGTACCGCTTTGTCTTGGAATCCCTGGGCCAGGGAACATCAAGGAGAGATCTAGATGCTGATCTGAGAAGGCGAGAAGGGTTGTGTTTTTGGAGAAGATCAGAGAGGTAGAGGGGGGTGTTATCATGAACTGACCGGTAAGTGGCAGAGAGAATTTTGTGGCAGATCCGTTTCTGGATAGGAAGCCAGTGAAGCTGCCTAAGAATGGGAGTGATGTGATCTGTTTTTTGTTGTTGCATTTCATGACAGTTCTTGCAGCAGCATTTTGCACTGCCTGTAGACGTTTAATCTGTTTCTGGGGCAGTCCCGACAGAAGGCTATTGCAGTAGTCAAGCTTTGACAAAATCAGACAGACAGCAATGCTGCTTGCAGCTTTGTAGGTGATGTATGGACGGACTTTACTCAGAGATTTGATGTGGAAAAAGCAAGATCTGACAACTGCTGAGACATGTTGTTCCATGGAAAGCTCCGCGTCCAAAGTTACTCCAAGTGTTTTCACCACGTTGGAGAACGGAATGGACGCTTCGCCAACTGAAAGGCAGTCAACAGGGACAGTTTCTCTTCTAGATGATGGCCCACAGAGGAGTACTTCAGTTTTTTGCTCATTGAGTTTCAATTTGTTTTTCGTCGTCCATATTTTTATCTGTCGACAGCACGACTCAACATTTCTCAACGCACTCAGCGCAGACTCAGGTTCAGTTGGTAGGCACGAGTACAGTTCGGAATCGTCGGCAAAAAAGTGATAGTCTATGCAGAACTTATCAATAAGGTCTGCCAACTGTCTAGTGTAAAGAGAAAAGAGAAGAGGACCGAGCACCGATCCCTGCGGAACGCCACAAAGAAGGGGCGTTTCTGCTGAAAGGGCATGTCCTACAAGGACTTGCTGTGACCTGCACGACAAGTATGATGAGAACCAATCAAGAGCGGAACCATCCAGGCCGATTTCTGCATGAAGTCTCTGGAGGAGCAACGTGTGATCAAGAGTGTCAAAGGCAGCACTCAGATCCAGCAACACAAGAACAGCATTGTTTCCTCCATCAATCATTACCAACAAATCGTTAAGTATGCGAAGGAGGGCTGTCTCAGTGCTATGACCACGTCTGTACGCCGACTGAAACTTGACATGCAAACCGTTTGTGTCGAGGTGTGCCTGCAGCTGGTCGGCAACCGCTCTCTCAAGGATCTTGGACAAATAGGGTAGGTTGGACACCGGACGGTAGTTACCGAGGACCTCGGGGTCAAGATTTGGCTTTTTTTATCAATGGTTTAACCACTGCTTTTTTGAAAGCAATTGGCACAGTGCCAGATGTGAGACTCAGACTGACTATTTTCTGAAACACAGGCAGAAGAACGTCAGTGAATTCAAGAACGAGTTTGGTTGGAGCCGGGTCTACGGTCGCTGTGGTTGACTTTGACTCGCGAATGAGTTTCAGGATTTGGTCTTCGGAGAGAGCGTTAAAACTAGAGAGCAAGTCACTGGAATGAACACTGGAAGCGAAGTTTTCTGTCGTGCCTAATGGATCGTTATTAAATTCTTGCCTAATCGTCTCGATTTTTTCTTGATAGAATCGGGAAAACGATTTAGCAGCTTCTTGGGGTATCATGTCTGGCAGAGAATCGGACCTGTTTTCTCTGTTTAGCAGCGTGCTGAGAAGAGAAAACATTTTCTTCGAATCTGTTTCGGCGTCCTCTGATTTTGCATGGAAATGGGAGGCTTTGGCCTGCTTAATGAGCTTTGTTACGTATCTCAATGTGAACTACAAGGCCGGTTTTCCGTTTCTTTCGTTCCGCGCGCCTCCTGGCCTGCTTCGCCTTGATGACAGCCTCGTTTATCCAAGGGGAGCTGGGACGGTCGGGAACGACTTTCTCTTTTTCTGGTGCATGCTTGTTTAGGAGTTAAATATGAAAAAAGGACGTGAAAGGACGTTCATAAAAATGCATAGCATTGAAAGCAGATGTGTTATAGGACCGAAACATACACTGTTTGCAAGCGCGTCCGTGCATCATTCAGCCCGGAAATTTGACAGGCTGGGGCAGTGAAGGGGTTAAAACTGCTCTCCTCGCTGCCCATCTGAATGAGGAGTCATTCTGACTTAGTCATACAAACCAAAGTGAAATTAACACGCACTGAAACACAACAGAGACTCACAGTGTGTGTGTGTGTGTGTGTGTGTGTGTGTGTGTGTGTGTGTGTGTGTGTGTGTGTGTGTGTGTGTGTGTGTGTGTGTGTGTGTGTGTGTGCAGGCCCATGTCACTATCACCTGCTATTCTATTCTATTATTATATGTGCTATGAATCTTTCTCACTCATACCCACAACACACACACACACACACACACACACACACACACACACACACACACACACACACACACACACACACACACACACACACACACACAGTCGGCGCTCAAAACAGCCAGCCATATCTCTCGCCAATATATATATACACTGTGGTGATTGTCAAACGTCCCTAAACAACCCACACAGCATATAATTACACAGCTTGTGTAGGTCATCTATCAGCAACCATAGGGAATGAAAATCAGGCTACTAAAGCGTATGTGAACTCTTGTCGTGTGGGGTTAGCAGTGTGTGTATATCATTTTTCACAGGGTGTGTCGACCAACGTGATTCCAAACGCTTTTTTATATCAATGCCTTAGCGACGAGCACACAGGGCAGTGACGCTAACAGTTCTTTGTCGCGACAACAGTGATACTTGTGGCACCTCCCGCCAATAATAATTTCGAGATGTGTATAATTTTGAAACCTTCAGCCCTCGCTGTTTACTTTTCTATCTAAATCAAGACTAATAAGAGAATGATTGAAGTTTTCGATGTTTCAAGTTGCTAAGCTTCATGGCAGCTATTTTCAGAAAACGACCCTAAAAGATGTTGTGCCAATTTGCATATTTTCCTCAGCAATGGGGGTTTAGAGTGAGCCAAATTTCTAGATTTTTTATGTTTATAAATTGGACAACGGTGTAATATGTTTTGTGTGTATTTGTTACCGTTTGAAACTCCCGTTTGCCCACATCAGAGAGAGAGGGAGTAGGAGCATGTTCAGTAAAAATTGATGAATTTTCCTTTATTCTTGGTTGTATAATGTCTGCACCACCGTCAGCTGTCTTGCGCATGAGTAACTCACAACCCCATATGACTGAACTGACAAACACTGCGTCATGATGTGTCAGGGTGTCATATTTTTCAGAATGATTCATTTGAAACATTGTTCAATAATTATCCTGTGCAATTTATTTATTAACCCTTTCTTAATTGTGGTGGCAACACTGTGTAGGTTTGGAGGCTTTCCTGCCAGTTTTCTCTAGTTTTCGGGGTAATCCCCTTTATCGGGCTACGAAACGACATTTATACAAGAGTTAGACGGTGAAAAATGAGATGTAGAACTAAAACACTTATCTGGTTTTCGTTGAACTGTGTTGTATTCGTGTGCAGTGTTTGGAAGAATGTTAGCATGACAATCGTTCTCCTCAAGCAAACAAACAAAAAGCCTCACCTGTCACTGTCATAGCACACTTCACTATAATTTCTGCTGCGTGTACTTCTTGTCTATACCTTAACCGCTCAAGTGTATAATAATGGGGTCAACCAAAAAACAGAGAGAGAGAGAGAGAGAGAGAAGCGGGGGCTGGGGGGGGGGGGGGGTAGTAGTTTTTACTGAGACGTCTTGAGCTTTGAGAATCACAGCTTTGGAAACAGGAGTTACGGTGGGTCGATAACGCGTTCAGATGGCCGTGATGCCCCAGTGTAACGTGTGGAAGAAAGCACGAGTTTCCATTTTAGTATGTTGGCCTACCTTCTCCTGAAGGCTTTATTGCGCTTTATTCCCTGTTTTTGAATATCTCACCATTGCGCGTGAAACGCCACGCTTCCTTCCTCTCGCCTTTGCGGTCATTAACCTCAGCTTGTTCACCGTATTATTATGTTTGCCTTTTCTGTTTCAGTAAACCTCTGAATGATTTGATGTAGTCAGCACTGAGCAATCTACTTTTGCCTTACTCTTCTCACACTTTCAGCTCCTAAATTTCCTCCACCTTTTCCGTGCTTCTCTTTGCTCCTGAATTTCCTCCACCTTTTCCGTGCTTCTCTTTGCTCCTGAATTTCCTCCACCTTTTCCGTGCTTCTCTTTGCTCCTGAATTTCCTCCACCTTTTCCGTGCTTCTCTTTGCTCCTGAACTTCCTCCACCTTTTCCGTGCTTCTCTTTGCTCCTGAATTTCCTCCACCTTTTCCGTGCTTCTCTTTGCTCCTGAACTTCCTCCACCTTTTCCGTGCTTCTCTCCTCGCTCCCGAATTTCCTCTACCTTTTCCGTGTTTCTCTCTTCGCTCCTGAATTTCCTCCACCTTTTCCGTGCTTCTCTCCTCGCTCCCGAATTTCCTCTACCTTTTCCGAGTTTCTCTCTTCGCTCCTGAATTTCCTCCACCTTTTCCGTGCTTCTCTCCTCGCTCCCGAATTTCCTCTACCTTTTCCGAGTTTCTCTCTTCGCTCCTGAATTTCCTCCACCTTTTCCGTGCTTCTCTCCTTGCCGCTTTACACTCAGCATAAACCCGTTTACTACTTTTCGGTCCTCTGTAAATTATACGGTTCATACATGCATCGAGAAGTCCATTGTTAAAGTTATTTTGTATGTGTACTGTATTGTGCCGATAATTCATAGCCTCGTGCACAAAACAACTCGACAAGTCCTTAGTTTGAGTAATAGCATTTTGGAACATCTCACCATGAAGTCAAGTCAGTGTACTTTAATCATCCCTCACAGGGCAATTCAGCCAACTACTAAGGCTCATTAATTAAAACAAAATATAAAACGAACATCAGAGCAACGTCAAAAGCATTTAAATTGATAATAATAAACGTACATACTGGATTTAAACAAAATGTAGCCTTGCTGTCATTGTCGCATGCTTGTGTCTCCAAAACTATCTGGTACCTGTTGATTGAATGATCTTTAGAAGACAGCGACAGTTTGACGGGGGAGTATTTAGAGTCCAACCTTTTCTGCTACATGAGGCTCCATGTCTTGTTTTGCCAACTCTTTTGAACAGACGTTGTAATCTACAGAACTATCGCCAGCAGCACTAACATAATCATGTGGGGAAAAAAAAAAACAACAACAACGTGTGTACACCTTTGTCGTCGAGTGTGCCCGAGAGGAGGTCATCCTTTTCGAGGATGTGCCTCTGGTGGAGTTTATGTATCTTGTATTTACGCTCATGCCTGTTGAAAGTTACCGTAGGCGACTGAGGTCTTTGTTACTGTACTTGTATTACGTATTTCTAGCGCTAATTAACTCCCTTGTGTGTTGATAATTATGTGAAGCGTCCTTCTACACGCCCTCGAGTGGCACCATTCAAAATGCGTAAATCACATTCGGCACATATTCCCAGTAGCAGTCTGCCAAAAACATTCACTGGTCTGTCTCCTGACCGCCAATACTACACTCACACAGTTCAGCATGATTGTATTTTATCATCATCGTGTGACAGAGCATTAAGACTGGCAGTCCTAGCATTAAAGTACACCGCATGGGACATTACAGCAACGTGACTGATCAAATTGTTGGACAGTTTTTGGAGACGTTGTTCAACTGCATAAACTGAATACATGCAGCACATGAGCTTGCCTATAACAGGGAGAATTTGGTGTGTATGCACACGCACTGCAAAAAACAAGGTGTTATCTCGTGACAAGTCCAGCCAACCCACCGACACACTTTCCCCACGCCTGCTTTACGGACAACAGGTGTGAAATGCTCCACTACTTCCTCCGCGATGGCTTCCATTTTTTCAGCTGAGCTTGACAGCAGTAGAAGGTCGGGTAACAGTCAACTCCCTGCGTTCAAGAAACGTTTCTGTCAAGAGAGAGAGAGAGGCAGAGATTGGGGCCGGGGGGAGGGGGGGGGGTAAACACCTATAGCGAAAAAGAGAGAGAGAATGAGAGAGGCAGAGGTGGGGGGGGGGGGGGGGGGGGGTTACACACCTACGGCGAAAGAGACAGACAGACAGACAGAGACAGAGAGGGACAGACAGCAACAGAGAAACAGAGAGAGAGAGAGACAGACACAGAGAGAGAGAGAGAGCCTGTTTTAGTAAATTTTAAT
>CAUZXP010000296.1:0-10000 GCA_963584105.1 Alviniconcha strummeri | reverse complement strand
AGTCAAGCAAAACCGCAACGGATACAAAGAAATGGGAATGAACCGCAAATATGGGCGAACAAAAACACATTTTAACCCACGTCAGTTCTTAATGAATGACTTATATACACGTTAAGAGTGGACGCTGGTTAAATGCATCGTCAGAACCAAGTGATGAACCTAATCAATAAGCCAATAAAGGTATTATCTTCGCATGGATCTAACCCTTCACTTGTAGACGCGTCAACGGAAACGACTTTCCAACGTCCTTGTGCTTGCATAGCCATTGGAGGAGACAGTCTTTGTTGATCAAAGCCACAGCATGAAAAACCTTTGTACTTCTGTCTTCGAAAAACAGACAAAAATCCGCTTCACGTTTTAAAGGCGCTGCAAAATTAAGCGCTCATGAAAGGGTGTACTCGGGGGGAAATGTTTAGTTTAAAAACGTCATTAGATTCTGCCGTTGTGTTCCATCCCTTATAAGCCATAGTGTTTCTGTGGACGTAAAGCATCAGGAAAGAAGAAGCTGCCGTTGTGCAGTCAGCCCGGTTCAAACAAAAGAGCAGCTGCGTTGACAGGATGTGGCTGTTGGCGTGGACAGGGTGGTGGGGCCAGGGGTAAACATTGTCACGTCTGCAGAACTAGTGTGAGTGAAGAGACAGCAACCTATATTTAGCTCTGACTGGACCACGCGAACTCTCTGGTAAGCCGGTTTGGTCTAGCGGCAAGGCGTTAGGCTGGTAAGCGGAAGGACCTCGGTTTGATACCGCTTCGGCTTTCCTTTCTCTTCAGAAAGGTTGTGGTTTGTGGACACTGTCTTGTGACTTTGTCCATCACTTCCTACTGAAACATTAAAATGGCTCTCATCGCTGCCCATCTTAATGCAGAAGTCATTCTGGTGGTGACAGTGTAGCGATAGGTATATAATCTCCCTTTCCCCCACCTCCATACTACCTTCCCCCCCTTCTCCCCGTCCCTAATAAGCCGTACGGTTTCTGTGTAAGTTAAGCACCATGTTTACTTCGCGAATTCTCTTCACCATAAATCCAAACACATAAAAGGTTCCAAAGAAGGCTAATTTATTAAGACATAGACACACAGTTTGCACACTTTCAGGGAAGTCCCCTTCTTCAGGTTACAAAACAACACCTAAACAATAGTCAAAACAGTTAAAAACAATGAAAAATGATATGAGGAGTGAAAGAGAACGTATCTTTTGTTCTTGCCGAAAAATTTAGGAAAAAGAAGATGCCAACATTCTTCCGGCAAGAATTGACAGAACAACAGCAAAAGGTAAGTTCTCTCTCGCTCCTCATATCGTTTTTCGTTGTTTTTAACCGTGTAACTGTTGTTTTTTGTAGCCTGAAGAAAGGGATTTCCCTGAAAATTAGTAAATTGTGTGTGTATGTCTTAACAAATTAGCGTTCTTTTAAACGAGGAGAAAAGAAAAATGCTTGTGTGCCGCGTGTTAGCCTACAGCCAGAGACTTGCTCATTTTTATCATAACGAGGTATCGACTGGCAGATCTGTGGTTACGCAGGAGACGCGAGACCGGATCAGTGAAGCGTGCAATAATTTCGATTCGACCACAGTCGAAACGTAAGCTTGTATTACTGCGCAGTCTGAGTGTTGAGGGAGCAGGGTTTGTTAGAGTTATTAATGCCATGTCTAATTCAAGGCTTTCCGCGTGTTTCTGCAACGAAACAGAAAACAAATAACTGTGTCACCAGCTAGTGTTCATCCTCGTTGCTTTGTGAAAGAAAATCATATTTTCGGTTGTTGCTGGCTTTTCAGATTTTCCTTTCTCTCTTTTTAATCGGATATTTATTTCATCTGTAATACGATCTGATTGTAAATGCACAGTGTATGGCTGAACAGTGGACTTAAGAGTTTATCAATCAAAATGTAATTGTGTCACATCCGTCTCTGCCTTTTCGACAACCCACAAGACGGGCAGAAAACAAATTCTACAGGACGTGACCACAGTAACACAAGCAACAAAACATCAGCATAGAAATAGACTATGGCAAAGCGTCTTGGAGTTTGCTACATTTCCATCCTACTGGCAAGTTTGTGGTGGTGTTCACACTGTTCGCAAAAAGATATCCGAGTTGCGAATCTAAAACGGAAAACGGCACAAAACGGTCACATCTTCTCTAACTTCATTTTGCAATCCGGAGCTGCTCAGTCTTTGGTGGAGTGTGCCAAACTGTGTGTTGGGATGGAAGAGTGCCAGTCGCTGACGTTTTGGAAAAATTCACCGATTGCTGGTGAAGTTTGCTTGTGCTATTCTGTTCAGCCGTCTTATTCGGCACTCAACCAACGTCCCGCGCCGAAGGCAAGATGCTACTCACTCGAACGGACACCAGGTAAGTAAATTTAACCAAATGTAATATAATTCTGTATGTAAGTTTACGCAGTTCAGCCGGTTTGGCCTAGCGGTAAGGCGGGTAGGCTGGTAACCAGAGGGACCTCGGTTCGAATCCGCTTCGGCTCTCCTTTCACTTCAAAGGTTGTGATCTGTGGACACTGTCTTGTGACTTTGTCCCTCACAATTATGAAACATTAAAATGGCTTTCATTGCTGCCCACCTTAATGCAGAAGTCATTCTGGTGGTGACAGTGTAGCGATAGGTGTAAAATTATTATCTCTCTCTCCCCATACCCCCTTCTCCCCTTTCTCCCCATCCCTAATAAGCCTTGTGGTTTCTGTGGACGTTAAGCACCATGTTTACTAAATTACGTTTTTGTAACGTAATTCTGTATGTGAGTGTACGTATATGTAATGTAATTTTGCATGTAAGTGTCATATATGTAATGTAATTCTGCATGCAAGTTTCCATTCATGTAATGCGATTCTGTATGTAAGTGTACGTATATGTAATGTAATTCTGTATGTAAGTGTATGTATATGTAATGTAATTATGTGTGTAAGTTTACGAAAATGTAATGTAATTCTGCATGTAAGTTTACAAGACGCAATTCTGTCTTCTCCCGTTTGCGCCCACTGCCTCTGTCACCCCAGTGAATGATGATGATAAATGAACATTTCCATAGTGCCAGTAGGAGGCTGAATGTGCCACCTTCACAGTTAGTTAGTTAGTTAGTTAGTTAGTTAGTTAGTTAGTTAGTTAGTTAGTTAGTTAGTTAGTTAGTTAGTTAGTTAGTTAGTTAGTTAGTTAGTTAGTTGGTTGGTTGGTTGGTTGCTTGCTTGCTTGGCTGGCTGGCTGGTTGGTTGGTTGGCTGCTTGATTGGTTAGTTAGTTAGTTGTTGGTTGGTTGGTTGGTTGGTTGGTTGGTTGGCTGGCTGGCTGGCTGGCTGGTTGGTTGGTTGGCTGTTTGGTTGGTTAGTTAGTTAGTTGCCTGGTTGATTGGTTGGTTGGTTGGTTCGTTCGTTCGTTCGTTGGTTAGTCATTTATTTGTTAAGTAGTTCTCGACTTTTAACGTCCCATTAACTGCAGAGGGTCATCTCAGGACGAGCAGCATCACAGAGCTTTACAATGATATTACAGCTTTATAACATAGCATTAAAGGACATTAATCTTTATAGCATAGCATTAAAGGACATTAAATCTGTATAACATAGCATTAAAAGAAATTAACTCTTTATAGCATAGCATTAAAGGACATTAAAACTTTGTAATACAGCATTAAATGGAATTAAAACTTTATAACAGCATTAAATGACATTAAAACTTTATAACACAGCAATAAATGACATTAAATCTTTACAACATTACAATAAATAACGTTAAAACTTTATAACACAGCATTAAAGGACATTAAAACTTTATAACACAACGTTAAATGGCATTAAACTTTATTAGACAGAATTAAATGACATTAAAACTTGATAACACAGAATTAACTGACATTAAAACTTAAGTGACATTACAACTTTATAACATAGCATTCAATGACATTAAAAACTTAAACATTGGATTACAATGACATTAAAACTTCATAACACAGCATTAAAGGACATTAACACTTTATAATACAACGTTAAATGGCATTAAAACTTTATAAGACAGAATTAAATTACATGAGAACTTTATAACACAGAATTAACTGACATTAAAACATAAGTGACATTAAAACTTTATAACATAGCATTAAATAACATTAAAACTTTATAACATAGTACTATAATGACATTAAAAACTTTTAACATAGCATTAAAACATTTTATAGCATAGCATTACAATGGTATTAAAAACTTAGGAACCATTCCAAGACATTAACACGTAAAAGGTTAAAAAGAACACTACTTATTATGACAAAACACAACTTGCGAATTGTCGGGGTAGTCTCCTTTTTGAGCTACAAAACAACACTTAATCAGTTCAACGGAGAAAAATGAGATGTATAACTAGGATACTTGGATACGAAAACAACACACTTAACTTATTTATTAAGAACTATGATACTTACCTGCTTTTGACAGGAAAATAACATGCTTAAATCATTTATTAAGAACTAGGATACCCACCTGCTTTTGGACACGAAAACAGCATGATATATTTGTTTTGTTTCTTATTTATGCGTGATTTCTTCTTGCTTTCTAGCTCTATGCCCACAACCACCCTCCGTCCGAGGAGCGAAACACATTCCAGATGAGACTTCCTACAAGAGTGGAGACGTCATCACCTATCAGTGCACCACTGGAGGGCGCAACAGTCGCGAATCCGACAGTGGCGACGCCGACAGCAACAATGGACAACGAACATGTTCTGCCGTGGGCGAGTGGATCATGGATAGTTCTGATCCGGATTGCGTTCATATCGTCTAGGTTTCCTGCAGAGGAGGAAGAAAGTAATGTAGGCCTAATGATACAATCATAGTGACAGACATTATGGCGTCCCATCTCGTTGTAGCCCGGAGCACATGCAGAGACATAAGGATCCGCTCATTCTCTCTTTCTGTGTCTGTCTCTGTCTTTGTCTGTCTGTCTGTCTTTCTCTGTGTCTCTGTCTGTTTGTCTGTCTGTCTGTCTTTCCCTCTCTCTCTCTCTCTCTCTCACACACACACACACACACACACACACACACACACACACACACACACACACACTCTCTCTCTCTCTCTCTCTCTCTCTCACACACACACACACACACACACACACACACACACACACACACACACACTCTCTCTCTCTCTCTCTCACACACACACACACACACACACACACACACACACACACACACACACACACACACACACACACACACACACACACACACACACACACACACACACACACACACACACACACACACACACACACACACACACACACACACACACACCCTACACCTACGTGTTTTCTGCTGGATTACATAGTGTGCATTGTCAAGATTGTTTCAGATTGTTTGTCTAAGTTCTGAGCACGTGCGCACGAATGACTGTCTTAACTTGCTGTTTTATTTTTTACTGTCTTACTTAGGTATCTGAAAAACTTGCAATGTCTTTGATGTTATTAGTTAATGGGGTTGCTATTTCTTTTTACTGCTTTAGTTGATGATCTTAATAATGTTAGCCAGTTCATTACCATGTCATTTTGTTTAAGTGACATATAAATTTAAGAAACTTGATTTTCTAAAAAATATTGTTTTTGTTTGTTTGTTTAAAACAAAAATCTTACTGTTGAACTGCTAGTGTATTTTAATTTAATCAAAATTAATTTAGTCCTTGTATGCTTTAAATTATTACAGTAATACGATTTTTTTTAAACAATTTTTTTTTTAATCAGTTGGTCATAATCTTTGTCATGTCAGATGCAACTGTATTAACTAGACACTATTTGCTGTTGTTGTTGTTTTTATTGCATGTATTTCTTAGCTATGTATTAAGCCTGATACGTGAAGCTGTACTGTGCTCGGAGCTCGTTTTTGCACAACTGAGACAGGCGTATTATAACTTTATTATTATTATTACATGTGTATTATTGGTGATGGGTTGCCTGGCAAAATGCGGAGAAAGAAAACGACAGATCGGTACGCAGAAGAGAAGGGATGGGTTTTGACTTTTGACTTAAAAGAAGAGAGTGAAGACGAATGCCTGACAGAGAGAGTACGAGAGTTCCAGATCACAGACAACAACAAGAGGGCACAAATTACAAGCTGGAAAAGTTCAGTTGTACAAGTCTGCGTCAACATATTTCCCTTCAGAATTGCAGACAGCTGAAACTTTTCATTAGCGTCTGTTGTCGACGCCACATCCCTGCTGGCTTTCAACAGCAGACTGCAGTCCACTTGGCAAGAAAGGGGGAAGCTTCTTTACTGAGTTCTGCTCACCTGCTCTGCGATTATAATTATTTCGTGTTGTTCTGTAAAAGGGCTTTGTAATTTTCGTGGCGGCAAAGAGGAAGCGCTAGACGATCTTCCTTGAAAGGACGAGAGAGAGCCATCGTCAATCAGAGGAACATTGGTACTGTTTCCAAGGCAACGTTGGGGGAAACGTCTGAGAGACGGGATGGAGCACATATGGGCTTTTCCGAGTGCATAGATACCGTCTTGAACTGAACTGTTGTGTATTAGGTTATTATAGTATGCCTGCTACGCGTCTTCTGTGTGATAAATATGCGTCGTTTTACGTACACATATAAACACATGTCATTGTGAACGTGTGTATGATACTGAATGCTGTCAACACCATGTTTCCTTCCATGTGTACTTTTATTTGACACCTGGCAATGAAGACGTACTAACTGACAGACTGATTGATTAAATGTTGCCTGCTCCCAGATTCCTTACTTAGCAACGTACTTGTTTTCTCCTGGCCGTTGTTTCCAGCGGCTGGAACAAAGTTTAGTGAGGAACAAAGTTTAGTGAGAACAAAGTTTAGTGAGTAACAAAGTTTAGTGAGGAACAAAGTTTAGTGAAAACAAAGTTTAGTGAGTAACAAAGTTTAGTGAGGAATAGATCTGCTTGAGAAACCTTTGTCGGCCCATTGAGCGAGTGATTCGAGTGTGTTCTGACGTCCTCAGTGAGTTTGATGATGATGCTGTAGAGCTTCATGTCCTCGGATGTCAGTTGACATATTAGGGACAAACTGTGACCAATGCCGAAGCATGGTTCAGTGTTGCTTTACGTCCACAGAAACCGTAAGGCTCATTAGGACGGAAAGCCCAGGACGGCCACCTCGACTTTCGCACAGCTCCTGAACTAAAAAATAGCGTTCTGAAGTAGAGCTTCATGTCCTCGGATGTCGGTTGACATATTAGGGACAAGCTTTGTTTCAGGTTGCTGGAACAGCAGCCTGCGCGCAAATAATTGCCAGGTCCTTCTTCTTCTTCTCCTTTTTTGTTTTTTGTTGTTGTTGTTTTTTGTTTTTGTTTTTGTTTTTTTGTTTTTGTTATCTTCTTCTTCCCTCTTTTTTTAAATTATCACACTGTTTTTTGTTTTTGTTAGTTTGTTTGTTTGTTCTGTTGTTGTTTTTACTACAGAATGCATAGCAAAGTTTTATGGGTACACATAAACATAAGTCTGAAACAGAACGAGGCCCAGAGCGCTCGTGCAGAATCAACACGCAACGGAGATAATCAGCGCTGGAAAGACGTGACACAAACACAACAACAAAGACCTGAGTCGCCTACGGTAACTCTCACGTAGCATACGTGTGAATACAAGGTACGTAAACTCCACCAGAGGTAGGCTACATCCTCAAATAAATCCTCAGAGGACATGCATCTTGTGGAGTTTGTGTACCTGGTATACCCCGTGTACCAGATGAGAGTTACCGCACGCGACTCGGGTTTTTGCTGTTGTGTTTGCGTGACGTCTTTCCAGCGCTAATTAACTCCCTTGTGTGCTGACGTAAACAGAAGGATAGAACAAAGCAGAAGAGGGAAATAAGGGATCGAGTTGACAATAACTATATCAGCCTCAAGAATGGACAAATGGCAAGAGTACGTGTAGGTGAAAAAGTGACTGTACAGTTCCCATTCCTTATTAAAGTTTATTGTAATTTATAACAGGATTCGCACCGGCTGACTTCTGTTCGGCGGGTCTCATTTTGCTGTCGGATTTTGAAAGCGTATGCATTAGGTTTTGTGTCGGAGATATCAGATTTTTCTTTCTCGCGGTTTTATCATGTAGCAAATGCTTTCCATTTTTCTTATTAACATTTCACTAAGTCATTACTCCGTTCATTTCCACTAGTTCCCTGGCAAGCTATGTGCTAATGTAATTATTTGTTTGCTTGATTTCTCCCCAATAATCATGCTGGATCCGATTCGCATCCGGTCCGGATCGACTGGGCAGCATTGGCCAGAAGCGGATCGGATGATTCTTTCACATTGGCTTGCTTCCGGACCGGATCCGTTTGGTCAAAACCTGACACAGTCAGCAGAACTAAATCGGATCCGGGCTGGTTTTGCACAATGTTATCCGGGGCGTCTGTGGAAGAACGGAACCGAGTCTGAAAGTGGGAAACTGGTAGCGGGCCGGTTGCCTCCTGCCAGAAACCGGGCCAAATGATTCCTGCACACCGGCTTGCTTCCAGACTAAATGCCTTTGGCCAAACCCTGACCAGGCCATCCAGATCAGATCCGGGTCGGTTTTGCACAATATGATCCATGCCTTCTTTGAAAAAACCTGAAATGAAACTGACACGGGAAGTCAGATTTGGCATTTCCGATCGGGCCGATTCTGGCAGTAATGGCCATAACTGGCCGTAACCAAAACGCTTCCGGATCGGATCCGGCATGTTTACTGGGGTCCATTGTTCATTGATAATTAGCACTTTTCCCGTTAATTTTCGCTTCATGGTAGTTTCTTTTTAGATATCTTTTCTCTCAGTACTTTGCTGTGCTCTGATGTTATTGATTTTTTTAATTGATTTTTTTTGGTGGTTTTGTTGTTGTTGTTACTGGATTTCTTTCGTATTCAAAAAAGGTACAATATAAAAGCCAACTTAGCGAGTCGGGTACTTCTTTATTTCATTTTAAGGAAACGTGAGTGCCACACATGAATAACGAAGAAAGAAAGAAAGAAACCAAATCTACATGTATAAAATATTATACACACACACATCAACACACACACACACACACACACACACACACACACACACACACACACACACACACACGTCGAGTACTTCTTTATTCCATTTTAAGGAAACGTGAGTGCCACACATGAATAACAAAGAAAGAAACCAAATCTACATGTATAAAAGATTATACACACACACACATCAACACACACACACACACACACACACACACACACACACACACACACACACACACACACACACACACACACACACACACATTCACACACACACACACACACACACACACACATTCACACTCACACACACACACACACACACACACACACACACACACACACACACACACACACACACACACACACACACACCACAAAGGGGACGGGGGGGGGGGGGGGAGATGAAATCCTTTGTACTGGGTATTTAAATTATTAAAAGACGAACACTTGTAGGGTAGAAGATTGACGTCACTTACACTAACCTTATAAAATGCAATGCTAAAACGTTTCTTTGGTGATAAAAATCAGGGCAATGTCCACTTTTAGCCCGGTCATAGCGGTCCTCAAATGCTATGAGAATGTGTGTGTGTGTGTGTGTGTGTGTGTGTGTGTGTGTGTGTGTGTGTGTGTGTGTGTGTGTGTGTGTGTGTGTGTGTGTGTGTGTGAGTGTGTGTGTGTGTGTGTGTGTGTGTGTGTGTGTGAGAGAGAGAGAGAGAGAGAGAGAGAGAGTGTGTGTGTGTGTGTGTGTGTGTGTGTGTGTGTGTGTGTGTGTGTGTGTGTGTGTGTGTGTGTGTGTGTGTGTGTGTGTGTGTGTGTGTGTGTGTGTGTGTGTGGACGGAATGAAGTATGCACTAGGTTGGCATATCCACATACAATTCATTCCGTACTATGCCAGTGCTATATATACAAGCACACGCACACACGCATCCTCAAACCATATGAAGATATCTTACCGACGGGAGTAGAAAAAAGGAGAGAAAAAATCATATGCACAAATGACCTGTAA
>CAUZXP010000295.1:45206-58206 GCA_963584105.1 Alviniconcha strummeri | reverse complement strand
CACCCATCCACCATTTTCGGCCTCCTCACCAACCCCCAGCCCCACCCTCACCCCCTGCCCAGCACCCCCACCCCACCACCCGGCCAACGCCACCACGTCTCTTGCCGGGATTCCCATCCCCTCAGATCGAAGCCTTCCCAGCACGTCAAATTGCACCCATTGTCTTTGAAGCTCTCGTTCTCCTTCTCAACCGTCTCCTTCAAGCCCTTGGCCGCTCTACCGTGGCGGTCCCCGCCGACGGTTCGAACCACTTGAGCTCTTCGTGGGGCTCGGTCTATGAAGGCCCGCTGGTCCACGGATGGTGGTGAGGGCTCGGGGGTGGTGTGGCGGTGAGGCCACCCCAAGGGTGCGTTGGCGGATGGTGGTTTTGGTCTTAGGATAATTTATTTTCTGTGTAAGGGTATAGTTCCCTTTTCAGTGCAGTGTTGCTGTACGTTCACAGATACCTTGCGGATTTAGGTCCATGGGTTTTTAGGGACGGGGAGCCCAGAACGGCCACCTCGACTTTCACATAGCTCCTGAGCTCTGACAATGTCTCTTTCTTTAATCCTTCGTGTTGTGAGCCGGTTTGGCCTAGCGGCAAGACGTGTTTTTTTGTTTTGTTTTTTGTTTTTTTTAAGATAGTTATATATTAAGAGAAAGACGTTTGTTCAAGTCCTCTCTTCGGCTCTCCTTTCTCTTTCCAAAAAAAAGTTGTGGGTTATGGACGATGTCATAATTTGTGACTTGGCCCATCAGAATAAGTGGAACGTGAAAATGGTTCTCATAGCTGGCCATCTTAATGCAGAATCATCCCTGTGGATGACACACTGTAGCGTTAGGTCTGTCCTCCCTCTTCCCCCGTCTCCTGGGATCTTGGTCCCCGCCAGTACCTCCTCGGAGACAACTCGGCCTTAAGCAGTTAGTCTATCGAACTTGGTGACAGTGTAGCGTCAGGCACAGTTACCCACCGCCACACATCTCCTAGGATCTCGGTTCCCGCCAGTACCTCTCAAGAGGCAAGGCGGTGTTAAACAAGTCCAACAAGCGAACAGTTGGATCCTTCATGTACTAGCGGCAAGGCGGTGTTAAACAAGTCCAACAAGCGAACAGTTGTATCCTTCATGTACTAGCTGTGTGGAACGGCAGCAGTAAATCTGGTTTCTTCCTTAGCACCCTTTGTAGATGTACCTTTGGCAGAGATCATGTACTTTTGGCAGAGTTCATGTACCTTTGGCAGAGTTCATGTACCTTACATTAACTCCCATGCCAGGTGAGAGTTCCCACTGGCGATTGAGGTCTTTGTTGTTGTGTTCGTGTGACGTCTTTCGAATGCTAATTACCTCCCTTTGTTGATTCTGAGAGGAATCGTAGAATTGTTTTCTTCCCGAATGTTTACGTTGAGCTAGCAATCCATACTCGAATGCTTATAAGCAGATGACCTACTTTTCCCGGATATTTACAACGACGTAATCTGCTATGTCCGAAAGCTAATAACGAGGTGGCCTCCTATACTCTAGTTACTCAAATGCTCACAACGAGATGTGGTGGTGTACCAGAAGGCTTATGATGAGATTGCTTGGTCTACCCGAATGCTTATAACAAAATGAAATACTCTACCCAAATGCTTACATCTAGATGACATACTCTACCCAAATGCTTACAACAAGAATAAAGCTGAAAAAGAGGTGACCTGCAGTACCCGAATGCTTACAGAGGTGACCGACACTACCCGAATGCTGACAGCAAGAATAAAGCTGACAAAGCGGTGACCTACACTACCCGAATGCTGACTTCAAGAATAAAGCTGACAAAGCGGTGACCTACACTACCCGAATGCTGACAGCAAGAATAAAGCTGACAAAGCGGTGACCTACACTACCCGAATGCTGACTTCAAGAATAAAGCTGACAAAGCGGTGACCTACACTACCCGAATGCTGACTTCAAGAATAAAGCTGACAAAGCGGTGACCTACACTACCCGAGTGCTGACTTCAAGAATAAAGCTGACAAAGCGGTGACCTACACTACCCGAATGCTGACTTCAAGAATACAGCTGACAAAGCGGTGACCTACACTACCCGAATGCTGACTTCAAGAATAAAGCTGACAAAGCGGTGACCTACACTACCCGAATGCTGACAGCAAGAATAAAGCTGACAAAGCGGTGACCTACACTACCCGAATGCTGACTTCAAGAATAAAGCTGACAAAGCGGTGACCTACACTACCCGAATGCTGACTTCAAGAATAAAGCTGACAAAGCGGTGACCTACACTACCCGAATGCTGACACTGCCATGAGCTGATGCACCCGGAAGGCGGGGACGGGGAAGAGGAAGAAACGGAGGTAGCGGGAAGCCCCGCGAGTGTCCCCGGCCTCTCTACACTTCTCCAAGAGCCTGCAACGCGGAGACGCTGGTGCCAGACGCGGACTCAAGACCTCTCCATCTCTCTCCGCCGCAGCCGCCTTGTATGCCCAGTTATGTCTGTGTAACGCTTATCGCTACACTAGCTGAAAACACTTTCTGCGCGTAAGAAAGAGAAAGTGGCGAGCTTTGTGGAATGGCTTGTGTTGCTTCTTAAACACTTACGCCTCGGAGAGTATGTTGGGGATTTTTTTATTTTTTTTTACGAGAAGGGGAGATATATTTGCTTCTAAGCTAGCTGAGCTGTAGTTGAAAGAGGCGTTTTGGAGAGTTAGAAGAAAAGGTGTTTGAGAAGTGAAAGTATGTGATTAAATTTGTGGTGACCTCCACTGAAGCATGTCACTGTTGATCGTTAACAATCAAGACTCGAATAGGACGTGCATTGCCCACGATTGGACTCGTGACAGCGCAAAAGAAAACATGTCTGTCGATCGTTCTTTTGGGGACCGGAGTTTCACCGTAAATGTTTAAAAGATAAAATAGCAGTGTGAACTTAGATTTACAAAATCAGCAGTATGGAACGAACTCTGTCTGTATCCTCAGTCTGTTTGTAGTGTTATATACACTCGTGCCATCATGTTCAAAACGTCTATTCTAATGTCACTAACATGCTAACACAAAAGTCCTCGTACCATCAATGTGTTAGAGAAAGATCTGTCCACTCTGGCATCAGTATGCTGAAAACGTCTGTGTTCGTGTCACCAGGATGTTCAAAACGTCTGTCCTCGCACCGTTAGCTGTTTAAAAAGAAAAAGAAAAAGAAAAGAAAAAGCCCTCGTGTCACCAACGTATTCAAAATGTATCTTCGTGCCATCAACAGTGCAAAAGGTCTGCCTTCCTGTTATTAACGTGTTAAAAACTGCCAGCCTTCCTGCCATTAGCATGTCCAAAACATGTGTCCATGTATTATGAACATATTGGTAAAATCTGCCTTCGTGTCAACCGCATGTCCACTGAGACTGTAAACAGTCGTGTCTCCAAAACATCGTCATGCTTGTCCTTCGCGTGTCCCGAACAGGTTCACAGATTCTGATTTTGTAACTACAACCTGCTCACACAAAAGTCTGGCTGCCACCATGCCCCAGTCTGAATTTCCATGCAACCTGTCGCTGTGTTGTCACCATGCCCTAGTCTGATTTTCTATACAACCTGTCGCTGTGTTGTCACCCTGCCCGAGTCTTAATGTCCATAGAACCTGTCACTGTGTTGTCACCATGCCCCAGTCTGAATCTCCATACAACCTGTCGCTGTGTTGTCACCATGCCCCAGTCTGAATTTCCATACAACCTGTCGCTGTGTTGTCACCATGCCCCAGTCTGAATCTCCATACAACCTGTCGCTGTGTTGTCACCATGCCCCAGTCTGAATTTCCATACAACCTGTCACTGTGTTAATTGTCACCCCACGCCCTCGTCCTGTACAACAACCTCTGCTGCTAAAGTCCGTGTTGTTGTGACGGCCAGCGCCCAGCCGTCATCGCTCTTGCCCACTGTGCTCCTGTTGTTGTGTTTCTGTCAGAGATACTACAGCCGTAGTGTAGTGTTTCTGGTTTCTATAGACGGCCTAACACCTGACACTCTTCCGCTGGCTGCATGACCGGGCCTGCCATCAATGGGTCTTCAATGCAAGCTCCGCCGCTACCGGTGTGGGAGTTACAACACTGACATTGACCTC
The DNA here is from genome assembly GCA_963584105.1 of Alviniconcha strummeri. Lineage (NCBI taxonomy): Eukaryota > Metazoa > Mollusca > Gastropoda > Provannidae > Alviniconcha > Alviniconcha strummeri. Next base: position 54,124 of record CAUZXP010000295.1, on the reverse strand, counting down.
GTGTAGGTCGGGGTAGGAGGACCAAATCTCTGACGTAACGAGACTGGGATTTGAGCGTCCCATTAACCGTTTAGGGTCGTTTACCTCAGGACGAACAAACAATATTTTCAGTTACACATTTAAAAACCACCTCAGGGCGAACAAAAATCATCGAACTACAAAGAAGAAGAAGAAGAAGAAGAAGAAGAAGAAACAAAGAAGAAGAAGAAGAAGAAGAAGAAGAAGAAGAAGAAGAAGAAACAAAGAAGAAGAAGAAGAAGAAGAAGAAGAAGAAGAAGAAACAAAGAAGAAGAAAGCTGACTGTTGTTGTTGTTGGGTTTGTTGTTGTTGTTGTTTTTAATCCGATTGGATCTCGGTGAAAATGCTGTTCAGATTTGTCGAGTCTTCTCTGTGTTGTTTTGTACTTCTAAAATTAGGATTCTTGAACTTATAGTCCCTGATCGCCGTTGTCCTTGCATGATTATATATTTACGTTTGGCTTGGGCTGTGTCACAACACGCTGACACCAGGAAGAAGAGCAAAGCTACATAAAAACGTTAGGTGCTGTATAGTTCTGTGGGGACTGTCTTCATCCATGATATGCCCCTTGCATAACAGCAGGCACCTTCGACAAATGGAGATAAATCCTCCGAAGATGGCGTGTGGCTGCCCATGCGACGGGAAACCCAAGAAAAACGACAACCACCTCAACAACACACAAATACACGCCCAAATACAAACACAAATACACACACACACACACACACACACACACACACACACACACACACACACACACACACACACACACACACAAATACACACACACAAATACACACACACACAAATACACACACACACACAAACACACACACAAATACACACAAACACACGCACGCACACGCATACACACACACATAAATACACACACACACACATACACACACACACACACACACACACACACACACACACACACACACACACACACACACACACACACTCTCTCAAAACAACAACAACAAAACACCCACCCACACACAAAACCTGCTACCCGAATGAATGTACAATTGCACATAGCGGGTGACCCCCTCAGTGTTCAGCTGCAAAACACAACAACAACAGCAACAAAATCGACGTTTGGCATGCGCACGCCCATTTTTTGTTGAGTCTTATAGAAAGAGAACTGCGTGACCATCGCTCGTGGTTTAGTCTGCAAAAGGTAAGTCCAACTCATGCAAGGCAGCTTCCCTTATTAGGTTGCTGACTGAGAAGCCTCAATAACCAATAGCAGCTCTTAGTGTCCATGCTTCAGTACAGCAGCACTGACTTGAGCTCAGTGTCTGCTGTAGAGCTCACTGACACGTTTTTGTTTTTTGTTTTTTGCTGTGTTGTTGTTCTTGTTGTTTCGCACGCCAGCACTGCCATTACTGGTTCCTTAATTATCAGGTGTCTAGTCGTCCAGTGTCCAGTCTCACAGGGTCCGGTCTCAGTGTCCGGTTTCACAATGCCGGTCTTACAGTGTCCGGTTTCACAGTGTTTCGTCTCACAGTGTTCAGTCTCACAGTATCCCGTGTCTCACTGTCCGGTCTCACAATGTCCGGTCGGTCAATATTCGTTCAAGTCTTTGGCCATTCCGGTTCACCTGTATAGAAGTTTTCCCATACGAGAGGACACGATGACATTTCTTTTTTTCTTTTTTTTCTTCTTTCTTCAGATCCTCTGCTCTTGTAATGGAATACGGCTGAGACATAAATCCGGTTTTTAATTGCTGGAATGTGAGACATGTGTGAAATTTCATCCGAAGGAGACACCCGCTTTTAATGTTTCGACACTTTTTATGTGGTGTAACGCCCCACTCCTCAGTGTCAAGCTACAACCTGACGTGTCAGAGTTTGGCTAACTTCGGTGCTTTTGTCACCGGCTTTAGCAAAAGCCCAAACTATCCCCTTTCGAGTTAAGTGACCGTTTAATTGTGTGAATCCGCGAACACAGACCAACACAAAAGCCCCCAGTGTATGTAATGTCTACTGCACTGCGACCGACAAAAGAGCGTGGATTGAAAGACTGGCTCTAAGGACGCGGGCAGGACACCCCAGAAGGAAGGATGCCGACACAACGGAGCATTCAGTCCACATTTCTTTGGTTTCTTCCATTCTTCCCTGCTCCATTATCTGCCCGGGGTCAAGGTTACTGGGCCAGCCAGATTCTAGGGTGGGGGACAATAGCACAGCCGCCTGGCTATTGTTGTCGTCAACTATTGCAGCAACGACAATGTTGCCAATTGTTGGAGGTGGCTTTCCGCAAGCCATAACGGTTTTTACCCCCGTCTCTCTCTCTCTCTCTCTCTCTCTCTCTCTCTCTCTCTCTCTCTCTCTCTCTCTCTCCTCCTGCTCCTTCTCTCTCTCTCTTTCCCCTCTCTATCTCTCTCTCCCTCCCTCCTCCCTCTCTCTCTCTCTCGCTCGCTTCCAAGCCGTGCGCCATTCATGAGTTCCTTCCTTTTTTCTTTTTTTTCTTCTTTCTGCTTGTGTTGTCCCGTTCTTGTTGCATGCATTGTAGAAGCGGAGTGGCTCATTCAGGGTCTCCTCGTTGTCTGCTTGTGTGAACGTGCCAGCAGATTGTGCATTGTGCACAGCGATTGTTGAGGGTAACCGGAAACTCCAACTCTACAGCTGGTTGCGTGCGCTTTCAAAGACACGTTGAGAGACCGAAGGCTTCAAATCGCGAGCGCTTTCCAAGACACATTGAGACGGCAAATGCTTCAAATTGCCGGCGCTTTCGATGATACGATGGGACAGCAAATGCTTTAGATTGTCAGCGCTTTGGAAGAGACGTGGTGACGGCAACATTTAATGCTTCAATTGCCAGCGCTTTCAGAGACACATAGTGACGGCAACATTTAATACTTCAATTGCAAGCGCTGTGGAAGATACGTAGTGACGGCAACATTTTATGCTTCAATTGCCAGCGCTTTCAAAGACACGTTAGGAGAGCAAATGCTTCAAATTGCGTGTGCTTTCGAATACACCCTGATATGGCAAAAACGTCAGTGAACGACTTTGCTAGCTTGAGTCCTGCATCGCCTCAAATGATAATAATGCCCAGCGCCACCTTGCAGTTCTAGGGGAGATAATGTGCTGCTGACTAGGTGCCTTTGGCAAAGGCCCTAATGTGTCCAGCGCCACCAACAGAGCTCAAAAGCTGTGTGTAAGTCGAGATGGCCGTTCTGGGCTCCCCGTCCCTAAAAGTCCGTATAGTCCGTACGGTCTCTGTGGACGTAAAGCAACACTGAACTTGAACTGAAGCGCCACCAAGCGAGGCAGTCTGCAGACAAGTCGTCCATTGCGGTGATTTTGAAAGCGGGTTTGAAAGAGAGAGAGTGAGAGAGAGAGAGAGAGAGAGAGAGAGAGAGAGAGAGAGAGAGAGAGAGAGAGAGAGAGAGAGAGAGATGGATGGATGGATGGATGGTTTATTGTATAATCAATGGATTGACCATAACAATATTGTGGGTGAACGATGACGAACATGATTAAGTTCATAATACATTCAGGCGTATTACGCATTTAGCAAAACCAAAACTGCTAATTTGGACGAGAGCTCAAAATTTCGTGTCTTGCCTGGTGCACTGACAACAGTTCACCCCGAGAGAGCGAGAGAGAGAGAGAGCGAGAGAGAGAGAGAGAGAGAGAGAGAGAGAGAGAGAGAGAGAGAGAGAGAGAGAGAGAGAGAGAGAGGAGAATGCGTGAGTGTAGCCTACGTATCGGGGACAAGGTCTTGTCCTTGAAGGTGTCCGTGAAGGTAGAAGCTAGCTGATATGTAATGCCCACTGAATCGTGTAGATTAGGTTATATCAAGCTGAAACAAGATATGGAAATTTAAAAAACAACAACCTTAGAACCTGGCTCAGATGAACGAGAATCAACGACGCTCTGCACGAAAAAAAGTCATCAAAATCTATCAAAATCCGTGACATGGGATCTCGTACATCCTCGAAAGCATCCAACGTTTCAGGTCAAAGTAACGTCACCAATCAAAATTTGATTCACCGTTCTTGACACGCGTCACTTTATATTTGAAGAGGAATGAGGAGGAAAATGAAGTCGAATGAACCGACGAAAGGCAGGCACAAAAGAGGCAGACTTCCACCAGAAGCTTGCCGTAGGCTACGTGAGCAGACCTTATGCTGCATCACAAGCATCTAGGGCCTCACCGGAGCCGTCCTCCGTCCTCCGTCCTTAATGTATCCTTTAGATGCCTCCAACACCGTGCCGTCACGCTTCACGACGGATCACGACAGTTGCAACACAATCCACACTTTGCAGGCGTGTAATGGCCGTGATACCGGTGAGTATCCTGGTACTGATGTGAGTATCCTGACACCCTTAACCTTCTCCTGTCAGTCTGGTGGTGGACGCATTTGCGATGAAGAGGATCATCCCAGTATCATGCCCCACATGGTAATGTTTGGCGGTCCCGGAGTCATGCGTGTCGTTAATCCTATGCAGCCGGCCCGACCCACGACACTGAATACACAATTGCCTTGAACAGCGGGTTGAACGAGACTTCCGGTTTTAGGAACGATACACCGGAATGTGAAACAGCTCGTAGCCCAGAGCGCCAGGGCAGAATCAACAAATAAGGGAGTTAGTGTTAATTTGTCTGTTGGTTAAACTCCCTTGTTTGTTGGTACAGCCGGGGGGAAATGGTCCAGCGAGAAAGCGCGGAACAAATCAGTGCAACACCGCTAAACTCAATCAGCCAGTGCCAAGTTTGGCAGCGACCAAGCATCGACACAGGGCGCTGTTACGAAAAAACAAAACAAAAACAAATTGTGAATCTATAGTCTTTCGTGGCTATACTTCTAGGGTAGCCAGACTTAGTTGAAGCATACTTGCGATCTAAGCTGAAGTATGACGCTAATGTGATTCTTTTTTCCTTTTCTTTTTTTCCCCTCTCTCTGTGTCTGTTTCGTCTCTGTCTCTGTCTCTCTCTCTGTCTCTCTGTCTCTGTCTCTGTCTCTGTCTCTCTCTGTCTCTCTCTGTCTCTCTCTCTCTCTCTCTTCCCCCCCCCCCCCCCTCCACACACACACTTCGCCCTGATATACCCGTAATGGTTGGCTTGGCGTAAAACACCAAGTTACTTACTTACCTCCCCCCCCCCCCCACACACACACACACACCATTGATCGCTTCCTTGGCTGATTGCTTGGTTGGCTCGTTGATTACTTGATTAATGGATTGGTCGTTTGGTTACGATAATTATTCATGCACGACTTTTTGTTCCTATGTGATTTTATTCCTATGTTTTTGTGTTGTTGGTGGTGTGTTTTATTTGTCAGTCCTGATCATTTCTCTGCGTTTGCATTACGTGTACTTAATATTCTTCCCCGTGATATAACAGTACTGGTTGACTGGGCGTTAAAAAAAAAAGTAACTTATTTACTTAATATTCTGCGATTATAATTATGTACGCTGTGGATCCGACTCGCGCCAGGTTAAACAAATTATGCAGTTCCTTGTGTTAACTGCTTTATCTGTTGACCCTAGTGTAACCAACCTATGCCCAAGAGAGAGAGAGAGAGAACTCGAAATCGAAAACTTTATTTTCCAAGGATTATAGTTTAGGTTCATTTAGACCTGTCTAACAACTAGTCCTTGCTAAACTACTAAAACATGGAGAAAACAATTATATGAAGAAAAAGAAAAGAAAAAAGTTTCAAACTCGATTAATATTTAGACAGGATAAACAATATATAAACAAATCAAATATAATACTACCGCTATTAATAGTAATAAACATACAGGAACAGCATAATCATTGAAAACACTTTGAAATGACAGTGAAATAATAAAAAAGATGTATCAATAGCAAAAAGGATGTTGACGTATTTCGCAATTATTTGTAAATCACAACAACAACAAAACATAACATGGCTCAGTGGTACGGTGGGGGGTGGGGGGAAGAAAAGAAAAAAACAAAACAAAAAAACACACACACACAAACAAAAACAAAAACATGTAGATCAGGTCATAAATCACAGTAGGCAATGCCGCATTCATTCACACACACAGACACACACACAGACACACACACAGACACACACACACACACACACATACACACACACACACACACACACACACACACACACACACACACACACACACACACACACACACACACAGCGCGATAGCAACAGTAAATCACTTTTCAGTGATGTGATAATCGATGATACCGGCATCTGTATAGCAAGCACTGGTCTACAGAGTAAAATGAGTGGGGTTTGGAGGGAGGTGGGGTATAAGCTGTCTTATACGGTTGTGTTAAGGTGCTCACGGAGGTTTTTCTTGAGAGAGAGAGAGAGAGAGAGAGAGAGAGAGAGAGAGAGAGAGAGAGAGAGAGAGACAGAGAGAGACAGAGAGAGACAGAGACAGAGACAGAGACAGAGACAGACAGACAGACAGACGGATATCGCTGTGCCGAAAGAGCTGAAAATAAACACCCACTTCTTTCTGGAGGCAGCATTCCCCCTTTGACGTGGAGAGGGATGTGGAAGTGGCACGATACCTGATGAAGGCCGGACAGTCGGAGTCACCTCAGACGACAGCTATCCGTCCCCCAACGTTCTCTCGCCTCCCCAAAACATCTCTCTGCCCGCAACGTATCTGTTGTCAAGTGCTCTGCTTAGACGATCAATCTACAGGGATGTGCCATGTTGAGGGTCCAGCAGACCTCTTGGCCTAATGCTCCCGCGGTGTCCCGGACCAATGGGTCAAATCCTTCTTGACCTGATTGCTTTTCGATGCCTGCGACCTCCCCCCCCCCTTTATTTTGTGTGTGTATGGGGGGGAGGGGGGGGGGGGGAGATCCGGGAGCAGATATTTCTTGGTTTTGTTGGTGGTGGATATTTTTCTTTCTTTTATTTTTGTAGTGGTAAGTGTAGCCCTTTCCCCTGCCGTGAGGGAGGAGTATATTGGAATCACTGCGTTCGTGGTGGTAGTTGTAGTTAGAACATCCCCTCCTCCCCACCTCTGTAAAGAGTTGAGGGTGGAGGGGTGGGGTGTGTGTGTGTGTGGGAGGGGGAATATATTTGAATCAATGTGTCCTGGTTTGTTCACATAATTAGATTCTGAACCGCCTAGCCTTCTGTATTTAAACACGGTATGGTAGTGCATCACCATGATCCGGGTGTCCTACTGTCTTACCCTTCCAACCCCACATTCACATAGACCCTACTCTCTCCTTCCCTCCCTCTCCCGTCCTCCATCTCTCTCTCCTCCCCTTCCCCCCTTCTTTTCTCTGCCCACCCCCGTCTATGAGCGACGACCGAAAGAAAGAGAAACAAAGTTTGGGTGAGAGAATATTTTGTTGTTGTGTAGTAATAATATATCTACATCCATTATTTACTTTTGTAATAAATGTGTGTATAATAATAATAATAAAAATAATTATAAAAATTTTATTATTATATATATACGTCCATTATTTACTTTTGTAATAAATATGTGTATAATAATATTTTTAAAGCGCAAAATCTTGTCCCTAGAGACTATTCTAAGCGCGCGCGCGCACACGCCCACACACACACACACACACACACACACACACACACACACACACACACACACACACACACACACACACACACACACACATACACAGACACACACACACACACACACACACACACACACATACAAACACACACACACACATACACAAACGCACACACGCATACACACACACACACGCACACACACACACACACACACACACACACACACACACACACACGCACACAGACACACGCACACACACACACACACACACACACACAAACACAAACACACACACACACACACACACACACACACACACACACACACACACACACACACACACAAGCACCCGCACACACAAGCATTCTGATTATACAAAGCTAAATATACACAGCTTAAAACGGGCAGCAAAGGCCCGGGAGACTTGGAATGGATTAATGACGCACGGAACAGAAAATATAGCAGGTCTACAATTCTGGGAAAAGAAATGTTTTTAGATTAGATCTGAATGAGTCCAGAGAGGGTTTCTGTCCGAGAGGAATGGGGAGGTCATTGCATATTATTCCATGCACATTATGCGAATGATTACATGAACAGACAAATAGAGGGAGGGGGAAAAAATAAAAAAAATAAAAAAATAAAAAATAAAAAAATAAAAATTACAATGTCGTGGGTCGTTTTGTGATAGAATTGTCCGTTGAACTTTTCCTTAGGGTCTAACACACTTCCTTCGTGATTTCCCTGCATTTCTTTTGTGGCTCTGTGTGCGTGTTTGGACTTCACTTCTACACTTTCACTCCGAGCTTCATCTCGACAAAGAGACTCCCAACTTCTGAAAATCCTTCAAAACGGAAGAAGGAAAAATCGAATCTCTCACTTTCTCTCCTAAACAGATTACCCGAGCAATAGGAAAACGCATGAATAGGTCCAGGATGCTCCAGATGAAAATCGAAAGAAGAAAAAAAAAAAAGAAAAAAAAAAAGCGTGGGGCGGGGAGTGTCCTCCATTTTATCCGAAGACTCTGAGGGCGAAATTCTCGAACCTCGCCTGCGAAAGGAAACGGGGAGGAGGGGGCGCTTTTCAGGCTCCATCAGCAAATTTCCGGCACGTGCGGCCAAAGACCGCCATCTTGTCACGTGACCACTTCAGTCCCGCAGACGACCGGAAGTGTAAGGGGCTCTGATGACGAGGGTTGTCGCAAAACATCGAAACTGTTTTCTCTGCTTCTCTGCCCCTTCGGTGGAGGTGATGACGATGGTGACGCGAATATCGACGAATCCAGGTCGAAGGGAACAAAGTTTTGCCCTTCTCTTCGTGGAGTTTGTCGTTGGGGGGGGGGGGGGGGGGGGGGGGGGCTTCCCCTCTGACCCCCCTCCTTCC
>CAUZXP010000295.1:27845-40006 GCA_963584105.1 Alviniconcha strummeri | reverse complement strand
TGTGTGTGTGTGTGTGCGTGTGTGTGTGTGTGTGTGTGTGTGTGTGTGTGTGTGTGTGTGTGTGTGTGTGTGTGTGTGTGTTGTGGACCTACGATCAGTGTGGCTGCCGATTTCGTAGTAATAGTAAAGGCGAATTGTGCAAAGCTTCTTTTTTTCCTCAGTGAAATAGGCTGTTATTCTCGTTGTTATTACAGTATACTGTTTCGCGAGGAAGAAAACAACAACAAACTGACAATCGTCAACATGTTTGAGCGTAAATATTTTATCTTTGGCAAATAAAGATGAATATGTCAAATATTATATCAAATCCCCCCCCCCCCCCCCCCAATCGGATCACGACACATACGCACGCACACACATTCCTTCTTCTAATGGTCATCAGTAAGCAGCAACAATATCAGTTATATGTCCCCCCCCCCCCCCCCCCCCCAATTTGTTTTTCTCTTTCACTTTTTTATAACCCTGTCTCCATTTTGCACTTTTTATTTTTTTATTTTTTGGCTTTGTTTTGTTTCCAATAAGTCCCTCTGTATGTTTTGTCCGAATTTTTGTTCTTCTGCTTATTTTTCTGTGTGTTTGCCTGCTTGTTTTACCGAGTGTATTTGTTTGTTTGTTTGACCGTGTTTTTCGTGTCTGCTTGCGCATCTTCGTCTCATTTTTGTTTTTGTTTTGTTTGTTTGTTAAGTTTTGCTTATTTGTTTATGTTTTGTTTTTGTTTTCTTCCTCTTCTCTTGTTCAACCATTTCTTCTTGTGTCTTATCTCGAATCTGTTGGAGTTTGTTCATTTTAACGCAAGAGTCGGTGGGGGGGGAGGGGGGGGGGGAGGTCATTTCTAAACATGACGCGTGATCGCCGAGGGAGAGGGAGAGTAACACACTTCTTGTGATCCACAATCAACGTTAGTCACAGTTCAGGGCCCGACACAAAGCAGCACTGAGTGAGGGTTCACTTGTCGCACTACGTTTCTCGACCTGGCTCCACTGATCCATCTTCTCGGCTTCTCACCGCTTCAGTTTAGCGTGCCGGAGTGATGCTAACTCCATTCGATCCGTTGCTTGTTGAGCAACAGCAGAAATTGACAACAGCGAAACTGACGGGCGTGCGAGTGTTGCTTCGTTGCTGCGAGGTGGGAATGACAAGCGTGTCGCTAGTTTGCATGAGTGTCACTTGTAGTTACATTTGTGCACTGTTCTCAAAGTTCAAGGGATTGTGAATAGTCTGGGTGCTGTGTAAATATATATATATATATATGTGTGTGTGTGTGTGTGTGTGTGTGTGTGTGTGTGTGTGTGTGTGTGTTATACCCGGTTAGTATTTGATAGTCTTCGTACGACATGAGACTGAAAGAGAAATAGTTGATTATTATTATTTTCTTACTGGCGCGCGACACACACACACACACACACACACACACACACACACACACACACACACACACACACAGAGGGCGGGTACAGGGTTGTCAGTTTCAGCGGGGCCTAACTTGATATGACTGACAGTTGAAGCAGAAGGCAAACACGGCGGCTACCCAGCCGCCACGGCCGCCTCTGTTAGTGGTTCCATCCCCGCTCCACTCAGAAAAACCGTCCCGCCGCCCCTCTGTCACTGAAGTCTGTGCCACACCTGCCCCGCCGATACCTTCCTTCTCTCCGTGCCAACCGCTCCGGCTGAAAGCTCACCTCTCCGCCCGGTCCACGTTCAGTGCCGCCTCTGCCTCGGGGCCCCGAAATACGCGCCCTCCCTTCCCCTCCCCTTCCCTACTCCTCCTGCCCTCTCTCTCTCTCTCTCTTTCCCGCGCGCACAAAGCTCTGAGAGAGCTAAGCCCCGCCCACCGCCATTCACGCAGCGCTGGGTTGTCCTCGCTGCGTCATAGGTTATTGTGCGCGCCCAGCTCGAGCCCACCTCCTCCCGATTGGCTGAAATTTCTCGCGCTGAAGAACCTTACTCTATCGACCATGTGCAGCAAAGCACATTAGGCAAAGAATAGGAGTGTATAGGCTTGTGAACGGACGTATAGAGCGAGCGGTGAAAGCTGTAAAGATTTATCATTTTATCTACGGTTTTGGAGAGGAGACACAAGAGTACCCCCCTAAAGCAAAGCCACTGGCCATTGGCACTGAAAGGTCTCAGCTCTTGCCTGCCACTGGCTCAACGCTGCGACAACTTACCGAGCCGACTCGGGGCCCGCGACTCGACCAAGGGTTTGTCCAGGGCCGAACAACAACACTGACAAAGTTGGACGAACATTTTCTCTCTCTTCAGACCGACTGAACAGCACGGTGCGCTTAGTTGTGCGTCAGGGTTTGGGGACCCGCTTCTTCAGTGTTTTGCTCGCCCAGTGACTCTGCACGCATTCAGTGAGACGTGCAAGTTGTGTAACACGGGGGGCCCAGTTGGTTTTGTGTGTATACATGTAGCTTGAGGCTTCGCCAGTCAGTTTCTTCTGCCTTTTTTTGTGAATTGAGCGAGAAGACTTTTTGCTTCTTCTCGGAGTGGAAGTGTACACACCGTCTACTACCACTGCTTGTTGTTCTGTATTTCGGTGAGTAACAGTTGCGCTTTGTCCTCACTTTTCTTCTTCTTCTTTTTCCCCCCCGTCTGGTTTCTCTTTTCAGTTTTTGTCCAGTGTATGCCGGTGCTGTAATTGTGTTCAGTTGCCCTATTGTTGTGTGTTCCGTTGACTGCAACTTGAATGGAGAGCGACGCACAACAATGGGTAGCACAGAAAGTGTAGCGTCCTCACATTACCATTACATGCCCACAGTGAGACGTCTAGGAACAGGGAAGAGTAAGTAACTTGGTGTTTTACGCCCAGTCAACCATCACGGTTACGTCAGGGCGAAAACGGGAAAGACGACGAGCATGATTACATAGACAAATGACACGATTTTACATTCCAGGATATTCGGTGTTGGTGTCTTAAACACTGCTTACTTCTGGACCTCGCGAACATCGAAGCCGGACTACTGACTTGTCTGTTTACAATCTGTCATTGCAGCCTAACTCCGAATGAAAAAAACTTTCAGTTTGTTTCGCCGACTCATTGGACACCGTCGTCACGGGCCCAAATGTCATGTTCTTTTTCGTCATTTTTTCCCCCCCTTTTTTTTTCATTTTCCTTTCTTTTCCCCCTTTCCTTCTTCTTCTTTTGCCAAGTAAAAGACTGGATACAGTTTCAGTCTGAATTATGAATATGATAAAGCCAGTCCGACTAAGTAGAAGAACATTTCTTATACGATTAGTTCTTGGATTTAAACGTCCCGTGAGCAGCCGCATAGAGTCACCTGAAGATGGAGAAGGTGCTGTGAATTTGAAGCATAAATACAACAGATTGCTCGGCCTCTTTTTCCTTTTTGTTTATTTATCTTTGTTACGGATGTAAACAAAAAATACACTCCCTTCCCCTTCCACACTGATCTCAACTGACAGGTCTTCACACAGCTACACGGAAAGTCTGTTCAAAACCAAGGGCCGGTGGTATTTAAAAAAAAAAGGGGGGAAACTTTTAGTTTTCCTTGCTCTGGGACATTTTCCTCAAACCTTCAGTTTTAGTTAGCGGTCTGCTTACGCTATTTACACTGATCCCCAGCTTTGATATGCAATCATTCATTAGTCATTCCGATTTCCTAACCGTTTTCTCCCTCTGTTAGTACTGTTGCTGTTATTGATATTGCTTTGGTTATTATTAACAGTATCGGTTAACATTCATCTCCTTATCGGTAATGTTATTACTTTATCTTTCCTAGGCCTATTGTCAGTTTATTAATGACATGATTATTACTGTAATCACTGTGACAGGTGGGAAGCCTTACTCATTTTTGAAATAGACACCAATTTTTTTATTTTATATATATACAAAAATTCTCAGCTGATTGGCAAATCACTAAATAATAGAAAAAACAATTCTGAGACTAGAGTACATGTGTGTATAAATATATGCACTGTTTTTTTTTCTCTCTCTCTCTTGGTAGTTTGCTTTTGTGAGTTGCCGAATGCTTTGGCGTTGAGCCACGCTCAGTGAACTCAGTATTCACTATCTGCTTCACTTCTGTTAACAGTATTGTTTAGATTTTGTTTCTTTAGTCCGTACCTCCCCCCCCCTCCTTTCCCTCCCTCCCGCCCTCCCTCCCCCAAACGCACGGCCTCTGTGTGCTACAGTGAGAGAACATTACAAATATAGCTTTAACAACACAGGGTTTTCTGCTCCACAGAAGTCAGAGGCACTTGCGGGTAACGATGGTAAAGAAGTAGGACAAGAGGGGCAGTCCAAATTTTCGTCCCAGTTGTGGGCGCCTTCGGAGACGTGCGAGAAAGCCTGCAGAATTAAAGACTGGGATATTATTTAAACGAAATGTCTCTAGAATGCCGGGCTTCTTGTGTATAAATGGCTATGCATATTGTGAGACGCTCAGAATTTACAGCATGGATTTGCACCATATTTTTTTAATTTATTTTTTATAATGGTAGCCTATTTCATACCGCGGTGTTGACCCCCCCCCCCCACACACACCCACACACACACACACCCACACACACACCCATATATATGTGTGTGTGTGTGTGTGTGTGAGAGAGAGAGAGAGAGAGAGAGAGAGAGAGAGAGAGAGAGAGAGAGAGAGAGAGAACACAACAAATAAGCTTTGTGACTGAGTCTTTGCACCCACCCCTTAACACTCTTCCGTAGCCGATATTTTGTTGCGCATATATAAAGCCAGTCCGATATATATATATATGACGATGACGATTCGTGTATGTGTATATATATATACTGTGTACGACCTTACTGTGTAACTGAAATGGGCTATCAACGTCACGTCGTTTCGGGCTGCTGCACATCGCTGTCAGACACGCCAGCCCGTGTTCTGGCCCTCCCCCCTTACCACCCCTTTAAGCCCTCTCGATTCCACCCCAACAATGAGTCCGGCTCAGGATCGTGTTACGACTCGCTCCTGCGCCAGACGCACGGGGACCTGTTATTGTGGTGTATGTAGGTTGTAGTCGACAACCCCCCTGCACGATGCCTACAGCCTGTGTGTGTGTGTGTGTGTGTGTGTGTGTGTGTGTGTGTGTGTGTGTGTGTGCAGTCTCAAAGGCTTACCTTTCTGTTACGGAAATGACCAATAATGAAGTCGCTGCAAATGTACGAAACTAGAGCCAGTCCTCAGACCTCTTGTATAGTGGCAGACGATGGCGCCGTGGCTTGCCAGCCTTTGCAGGAGTCTTACAGCTGGTTGATGCATGAAGCCTGAAAGGCTGTGTCTTGAGTGTCGATGACGCCGGTTGCCGACCTCTGCATGAATCTTACAGCTGATTCATGAAGTCTGAAAGGCTTACCTCGAACGATGGCGACACTTGCCGACTTGTGCATGTCTTACAGCTGGTTCATGAAGTCTGAAAGGCTATGTCTTGACTGACGATGACTTCCGTTGCTGACCTCTGCATGAGTCTTACAGCTGATTCATGAAGTCTGAAAGGCTTATTGTCGTGACTGACGATGAGTCCGGTTGCTGACCTGCGCGAGTCTTACAGCTGGTTTATGAAGTCTGAAAGGTTATCTCTTGTATAGTGACTGACGATGACACCAGTTGCTGACCTGTGCATGAGTCTTGCAGATGGTTCATGTATCGCCCTGATAAATCCGTCATGGTTGACTGGACGTTAAAAACCAATTATCTGTTTATTCCGTGAACTGTTGGGGCTTAACATCCACATAAGTACGTAAGTAAGTGAGTAACTTGGTGTTTTACGCCCAGTCAACCATTACGTTTATATCAGGGTGATCGTCCACGTAAACCTCCACCGGTTTCTTAGGGACGGGTCTCTGAAATGCTATTGTTGAGTGTTGCTTTATGTCCACGGAGACCATAAGGACTATTACGGACAGGAGCCCAGGACGGCCACCTCGACTTTCACACAGCTCCTGAGATCTGACTCTGAAATGCTGTACGAGTACATTTTGCTTTACGTCCACAGAAGCGAGATGGCTTATTAGGGATGGGGACGGGGGGTGGAGGGGACGAAAGACAAGGCTCGATCGCGGATACCGCCCGAAAAAGACCGGAGAGACCATAGACCGCCGCCAGAACAATGGAAGTGTTATGGCGGTGTCCCCTCGCCATTGCCCAGCGACTAGTGCACCGCTTGGGCAGAGTCACAAGGACAATGTCCGTTGCACTGCTGTTGAAGAACAACTTGAAGCGAAAGCAGTCCAACTTTCGCAGCCCAGCTCCACCGCCCTACTCATGATCTCTTCTGGGGTAACTTGAAGGTCCAGCTCCACCTCCCTCCTCCAGATCTTTTACTCTGAAATGCTATTGTTGAGTGTTGCTTTATGTCCACGGAGACCATAAGGCCTATTAGGGACAGGAGCCCAGGACGGCCACCTCGACTCTCACAAAGCTCCTGAACTATGTGTCCTCAGAAAGACATTCTTCGGACCTCTTTTATAGCGGCTGACTCCGATGACACTTGCAGAATTTCGGCCGTATACGTGCACACGAGTTCCTATGCTGTGAGTGAAACTTAAACTGAGACCTTAACTTCAGGTTGAACTCAGACCTCTTTTATAGTGATTGACTCGGATAATACTTGCAGAATTTCGGCCGTATATCTGCACAGGAGTTCTTGTAGTCTTAACTGAAATCTTAACTGAGATCTCTTTTATAACGATTGAGGTATTAGGGATGGGGACGTCTTGAATAACTGTATATATCTAAGCTGTAGAGCTAAAGGCTAAAGATTTTCGAGAATTTCGGCCGTGTACTGTTCTTGTGCTGTGTATGAGGTTTGAAAAGGTTTACTTGACGTCTCTTGAATAACTAGCTGACGCTGATAACGCTTGCAGAATTTCGGCCGTATATCTGCACAGGAGTTCCTGTAACTGGTATCATAACTTCAGACG
This sequence comes from Alviniconcha strummeri, assembly GCA_963584105.1. Taxonomy (NCBI): domain Eukaryota; kingdom Metazoa; phylum Mollusca; class Gastropoda; family Provannidae; genus Alviniconcha; species Alviniconcha strummeri. Next base: position 33,105 of record CAUZXP010000295.1, on the reverse strand, counting down.
TTCGTTCGTTCGGTATTGCTTTCATTCTCACAGAGACCATAAGGACTATTAGAGATGGCATCTTCAGGCTTAACTGAGATCATGAAGTGTAATGATTCCTGGAGATTTTCGGCCATAGATACACGAGTTTTTATGCTGTGCATGAGGTATAAAAGGGTATACTTGACGTCTCTTGAATAAGGGGGGCGGGGATAGCTCAGTGGTTAGAGCGCCGGACTCGTGATTGAAAGGTCGCGGGTTCGAATCCCTGCTGGAACGGCGGGAGAATTTTCTTCTCCAGGGTCGACTTTCTGTGCTGACTTATTTCGGTATCCGTTCCACCCCCGTGTTACCACAGTAGCACGTAAAAAATCCCGGTCATTCTGCCAAAAGTGCAGGTGGCAGGTTACAGCTAAACACGCATACACCTTACGTATGTGGCTTTTATTGAACCGTGCTTCGGCATTGGTCACAACTTGTCCCTAATATGTCAAATGACATCTGAGGACATTAAGCATCAACTCATCATCTCTTGAATAATGAGAGCCGGTTTGGCCTAGCGGTAAGGCGGTAGGCTGGTAAGCGGAAGGACCTCGGTTCGATACCGCTTCGGCTCTCCTTTCTTTTCAAAAGTTGTGGTCTGTGGACACTGTCTTGTGACTTTGTCCCTCACAATTAATGAAACATTAAAATGGCTCTTATTGCTGCCCACCTTAATGCAGGTCATTCAGGTGGTGACAGTGTAGCGATAGGTATATACTCTCCCTCTTCCCACACCTCCATACCCCTTTCTCCCCGTCCCAAATAAACCTTTTGGTTTCTGTGGACGTTAAGCACCATGTTTACTTCTCTTGAATAACAACTGACGATGGAGATTGCTGTATATATCTAAGCTGTAGAGCTAAAGGCTAAAGATTTTCGAGAATTTCGGCCGTGTACTGTTCTTGTGCTGTGTATGAGGTTTGAAAAGGTTTACTTGACGTCTCTTGAATAACAAGCTGACGATGGAGATTGCTGTATATATTTAAACTGTAGAACTAACGGGTAAAGGCTGTGCAACTAAAGGATGGATGCTGTACAGCGAAAGGGTGAATGTTGGAAAGCTAAAGGGTGGATGCTGCGCGCTAAATAGGTAGAGCAAGAAAGGGTTTAGTGTCAGAGTTCAGGAGCTGTGTGAAAGTCGAGGTGGCCGTCCTGGGCTCCCGTCCCTAATAAGCCTGCGGTTTCTGTGGACGTAAAGCAACACTGCAGCAACAACAGGGTTTAGGTGTAAGTTCAGACGCTTGCCGAAGTTAGACCGCATGCAAGTAAATGGTTCACATAACTAATAGTGTCCAAAAGGGCTTACCTGAGACCTCACGTCACACACGGTATAATAACCTAACTCTACCCAAACTTAGGCCACATACCTGTACATGATTCATAGAGCTAATAAAGCACTACGTAAGCATGCCGACTTGCCTTCGAAAAGGTACTGGCGGGAACCGAGATCCCCGGATGTGGGGGAAGAGGGAGACTGTTCACTCCTAACACTGCACTGTCACCATCAGAATGATTCTGCATTAAGATGGGCTGAAGTGTTTACCTGGGATTTTGTGTAACGGACGGTGACTCTTCCCGAATGAAGGCCTTATGGTACAGGATTTCTTACTGAGCTGGTTTGGCCCAGCGGTAAAGCGTTAACTGGTAAGCTGAAGGACCTCAGTTCGATTCCGCTTCTGCTGTCATTTCTCTTCAAAAGTTGTGGTTGATGGACATTTTCTTTGTGACTTTGCCCCTTCGCAATTCATAAAACATTAAAACGGCTCTCATCGCTGCCCATCTTAATGCAGGATCATTCTGGCGGTGATAGTGTAGTGTTAGGAATAAAATAGCCTCCCTCTTCCCCCACCTTCTGGGATCTCGGTCCCCGCCAGTAGCTCTTCGAAGGCAAGTCGGCGTTAAACAAGTTTAACAACAACGGTTGTTGTTGTTTTATACAGAATACCGAGATCAGAAAGGACTTGCTTGGGATCATGCTACTGCCGGTGACTCTTCTCGAATGCGAGACCGTTTATTCCCTCGTTCCTTCGTTCATTGGACTTGTGTAGGCCGATTTGTCTCCTCGGAAACATACTGGCGGGGACCGAGGTCCCAGGACGGGGGGTGGGGGTGGGGGGGGGGGGATCTAACGCTACACTGTCACCACCAGAATGGTTTCTTAATTAAGATGGACAAGATGATACCTAATGCCACACTGTCATTACTAGAATGATTTCTGCATTGCGATGGACAAGATGATACCTAACGCGACACTGTCACCACCATGGTTTCTGCGTTAAAATGGATAAGGATAATAGGCAAAGTCACAGGACTGTGTTCATAAAGTGTGTATACTAAGGTAAAGGAGAGCCAAAGCGGGGAATCGAACCGAAGACATCCGCTTAGCAGCCTAACGCCCTACCGCCGGACCAAACCATGGACCTGTAGTATATAATAGGACCTATAATATATATAGGTCGATAGACCAAACCAGTTCGCAGAATGCTAGGCCTTACATTTATCTGTGCATGACTCGTGACTCGTAGAGGTGATCGAATAATGATAACAAGGCCGAACCATGCTCACCTTCCCACCTTCAACGACCATGCTCCTGCAACCGATGGTTAGCTGCTGAAATTTGGCCATGCATGATTCATGTAGGATATGATCGAAAAGATTCGTTAAACTATTGATGATGACGGAGGACACTTGCCGAATTTTTCATTTTGCTGAAGCCAGAGGTCTGGAAAGGTTTACCTGAAACAACAAACGACAATTGGCGATGACACTTGCCGATGGTTCTCCTTGGAGCTGGAGCATAACTGGGTGTGAAAGGCTTTCCCGAGACCTCAACAGTAACTGACGGTGACGAATGTGGACAGTTTATCACGCAGTTGAAAAAGAGTTATTCTTTTTATTTAAATAAGTAAAGTCTTTTCACATAAGTTGTATTAGGCTGATCTTACGATTATCAAGATATTAACATTAGGTCAATTAATTACAGTAAAGTAACAACGGACTCTTAAAAGTAAAAATCATTTTTGGTTATATACACTTGTTTGCAGCCCCCCCCCCCCCCCCCCCCCCCCAAAAAAAAAAAAAAAAAAAAAACAACAACAAAAAAACAACAACAACAAACAAACAAACAAACATACAAATAAACTGCAGCAAGCACACACAATGAAGAACAGGAGCTCACCGCGGATAAGGCAGAAAGCTTGTTCTTGAGCCCGTGATATTTTCATTATCTTTATTTTGTACTGGAATAAATTCTGGTTTAAACCAAGATGAGCCGTACTTGAAACGGCTTACACGAGACTGCGTTAAACGACAGCTGAATTTAATTGTTCACGTAGACTGACTGTACAATTTCACGTAAACTGATCATGCAGTTGTATGAAGACCGGACTGAATGGACTTCTCTAAACTGGCAAGAAGCGACCGACCGTGTTGCTTGTTAGGTTTTTCATCGTGTCGAGCCGTGGGCCCTGAGACGAGTCCACACCGCGAGCGAACCACTGTGACTAAGGCGAGTTTTTGATGCAAGTGATAGCTTGTTGGTGGCAAAGTCCCAGATCATGTTCTTAGTCAAGCGGAGGAGCTGAGTCATTCTGGTGGTGACAGTGTAGCGATAGGTGTATAATATATCTCTGCCCCCCCCCCCCCCCCCAGCCTCCTTACCCTCTTCCCTAATAAGCTTTATGGTTTCTGTGGACGTTAAGCACCATGTTTGCTTGATCATGTTTTCCGTTGGGTGGCGTGGTTTTGGGGTTTTTCTAGGCGAGTTGATGACAAAGTCTGAGATCATGTTCTTGTCAAGTTGTCTTCCTTGGCGGCGTTTTTATTTTTATTTTTTAGGCGAGTTACTGATGCAAGTGATGGCTTGTTGATGACAAAGTCGGAGTTCTAGTCAAGTTTTTGTTTTTTCTCCCCTTGGTGCCGTGGTTTGTGTGTGTGTGTGTGTTTAGGCGAGTTTTTGATGACAAAGTCTGAGATCATGTTCTAGTCAAGTTTTTCACCTTGGTGGTGTGGAATGTGAGACGAGTCCCACGACTGAGCAGTCCACTGACAGTGACGCTGGGGAAGTTTTTGATGCAAGTGATAGCTTGTTGATGACAAAGTCTGACATCTGGTTCATGTCAAGTTGTTCACCTTGGTGGTGTGGAATGTGAGACGAGTCCCGCGACTGAGCAACCCATGGCATTTCCGCTAGGCGATTTTTTTCGGAAAGGTGGTAGATGATTCATGGAGAGGTAAAGTAAGTAAACATGGTGCTTAACGTCCACAGAAACCGTAAGACTTATTAGGGACGGGGAGAGAAGTAGGGGGAGAGGGAGATTATATACCTATCGCTACACTGTCACCACCAGAATGACTCCTGCATTAAGGTGGGCAGCGATGAGAGCCATTTTAATGTTTCATGAATTGTGAGAGACAAAGTCACAAGACAGTGTCCACAGACCACAACTTTTGAAGAGAAGGGAGAGCCGAAGCGGATTCGAACCGAGGTCCCTCGGCTTTACCGCTAGGTATATAATCTCCCTCTTCCCCCAACTCCATACCCCCCTCCCCCCGTCCCTAATAAGCCTTATGGTTTCTGTGGACAGTAAGCACAATTTACTTCGATTCACCGCTTCGGCTCTACTTCCTGTTCATAAGTTTGGATTTACGGACACTGTTTTGCGACTCTGCCCCTCACAGTGAATGAAACATTAAAATGCTCTCATCGCTTCCCGTCTTACAGCTGAAATTCTGGCGGTGACAGTGTAGCGATAGGTACGCAGTTTAAGAAGACTGCTGCTTGTTCTTCAGTTTGTGACATTTCAACCAATATGATCTTGGGGGAGGGAGAGAGAGAAGCAGGCGATGGGGGTGGACTTGGGTTCTGTGGAGAGCAAAAAAGCTTTAAATTTATAACACTTTTTTTTTTCTTTTTCCCCTTTTTCCCCCACCCCCATGGGCATCAAAACCTTTTTTCTTTATATATATATTCAAGATTCAGGATTACTTTATTAGCTCATTCGAGAAATTAAACCGTGGCTGAACATTAACCACATCACAGCACACAGTAACATATATTGTATATTTTTAGAACTCGAAAAACAGTTATTGAAAATACCAAAGTATATACAGTGGTTTTTGTAGGATCTGACTCGTCTTTGCCTCCTTACAAAAGATTGAATGTATAGCACAGCAGTTAACGACGATACTTGTACAGACCGTTTGACCCAGACGCGTACCAACTCCCTCCCCCTCTCCC
>CAUZXP010000295.1:2500-27645 GCA_963584105.1 Alviniconcha strummeri | reverse complement strand
TGTATTCATAGTGAAATTGCTAGGTCCAAACACATAAAAGGTTCAAAAGAATGCTTTTTATTAGGACAAAAAACAATCTGAATGCTATTTATTAGGACAAAAACATGCTTTTTATTAGGACAAAAAACAATCTGAATGCTATTTATTAGGACAAAAACATGCTTTTTATTAGGACAAAAACAATCTGAATGCTATTTATTAGGACAAAAACAAATGCTTTTTATTAGGACAAAAACAATCTGAATGCTATTTATTAGGACAAAAACAAATGCTTTTTATTAGGACAAAAACAATCTGAATGCTATTTATTAGGACAAAAACAATCTGCAAATTTTCGGGATAATCCCCTTGATCAAGCTACAAAACGACACTCTTTTTTTTTTTTTTTGTCCTAATAAATCGCGTGCTTTTGAACCTTTTATGTGTTCGGATCCTGGAACTGCTAGAGCTGACCTAGCCTGCGTGTACAACTCGACGGCTGCTGCTGACTGATGATTAATTGTACTCGGTCCAAACTGTCCGCTGTGTGTCGGCAGTGCTCTCGCCCCCCCTCCCCTACCCCCCTTCCCCACCTCCTCCTCCCCCCGGGCCAAACAACAAAGCCTGCACCGCAGGGGCGCGAGAGCTGCTAATGAGGAGTGCCAGGGGCGCAGGACGGGAGTACTCGCTCTGAAAAGCCACGTTCAGCAGGGTGGAGCGTGGTCACTACACGGATGGGTGACCGTTACGTGCTAGGCTTTTGCACCTGCCCGCAGCAACCTCCGTTTCTCTGGAGTCAAATTCTGTGCAGAACACGTTATGCTATGAAAGTATGTCGTGTGAGGCCAGAGCTCAGGAGCTCCATGAAAGTAGAGGTGGCCGTCCTGGACTCCCCGCTCCTGAGAGTCTTTATGGTCTCCGTGGATGTAAAGAAATATTGAAGTTGAACATCGTACTTATGTCTTGTCCCTAATAAATGATGTATGGCATCCGAAGACATTAAGGGCCAAGAATGAAGAATCGTATGCGGCCATAAACCCGTCCGGCCTCGTATGTTGAGTTCAGTTCAAGATAGTATCTGCGCTCGGAAAAGCCCACCAGCTGTCCACCCCATCTCTGAGAAGTTCTCCCAACATCGTCTTTGTAGCTGCGGATCTCTCGTGTGTACCTGTCCCCTAATGGACCATAAGGTTTCTGAGGACCTAAGGCGTCACTGAATCAGTCAAACTATATGCTCTTTTGTCCCTAATACGTCAGCCCGATATCTTAGGACATTAAACCTCATAAGAAGAAGAAAAACTATAAACAGAGGTCCCCCGTGCGTTTACGCGTGGAAAAGGATTGCATACGCACGTTAAAAGATCCTGCAGAGTACGGTGGATTACAGAAGCACCAAAATAATCCCAGGATTTATCAACAGTGTCAGTCTTCAAAGTTTTTCGCAGCTGTATCTGCCCACCAGACCCGTCCGTATAGTGTGTGTGTGTGTGTGTGTGTGTGTGTGTGTGTGTGTGTGTGTGTGTGTGTGTGTGTGTGTGTGTGTGTGTGTGAGAGAGAGAGAGAGAGAGAGAGAGAGAGAGAGAGAGAGAGAGAGAGAGAGAGAGCACGATGAGGTGTGATTGCTGGCAGTGTAAAACGCTCTGGGCTCCCAACTTGTGTGGATGTTGGGCGCCATATAAAGCCCCTTGGTTGTTATTATTATGATTGCGTTGTTGTTTTTTCGAGTGAAAAAGCTGTTTAAAAATTATTATTTTTAGATCGCATCGTGTACAGTGACTGACGATGGCGCTTGCTGAATTATACATCATATACATTTAACCAGTCCGCTGTCAACCACCACCCGGTTCTCTTTTAAAAAAACAGTGCACGGGCCAAGACTGTCACAAATTTGGCTAAGGGTTATTCTTTTAGTTTTTAAACAAAAAACCAATTAGTTATTATGCTGTGCTTTATGATTTATATTATGTTCATTCAGTTTACCCATGAGTTTATTTTTTCATTAACTTTTTCTGTTTATTTGTGTTTATTACACCAGTGTTTATTACTTGCCTATTTCTGCTGTTATTATTATTACTGTTATTGGTCGTGGTCGATGTCCTTTTTTTTCTTCTTTTTCTTTTTTGTCATTTTTCTTTTCTTTCTTAATCATTGCTTTTATCAGCTGACTGGGCGTAAAACACCAAGTTACTCACTTACTTACATTGCTTTTGTTCATTTGCAATGGGCAATATTTATTCCATTTATCGATCGTGTTTTTTTCTTTTTTTCTTTTCTTTCTTTTTTCTTCCTCCTTCTTCGTTTTTTCTTCCAAGAATCGATGGGTCAGTAATTCGCTCAGTTGTATCTGTGCCGCCATTCAATCCATGGTCTTCCTTCTTCGTCTCCTCTTCCTTTTTTCCCCCCTGAGGATCTTTCCTCTGTGGTCTTCCTTGCCGGATCTCTCGTGTATCCCTTTTTGCTATGCAGGTCTGCCTACTATGGCCTTTGTTCTGTCTCGGCAGTTCAGTTATGGTCTTGTCTTCCTTGACGGATCTGTCTGTTATGGTCTTCTTTCGTTCGCTACGGATCTGCCGGCTAAGGTCTCAGCTTCCTTGGCGGATCTCTCTCTCTCTCTCTCTCTCTCTCTCTCTCTCTCTCTCTCTCTCTCTCTCTCTCTCTCTCTCTCTCTGTCTGCAAGTCTGTCTGTTGATGTCTTCATCCTTTCTCTGCGGATCTGTCTGCTGATGTCTTCAGTCTTTGCGGGTCTGTCTGCTGATGTCGTTGTCCTTTCTCTGCGGGTCTGTCTGCTGTGGTCTTCCTTCTTTCTTGGTGGCTGTATCTGCTAACTTCATACAGGGTTGTTCGATTAGCCCTGGTACAGCTCTGCGTGGTAGACTGGGCTCAAAGCAGCAACTAACTAACTAACTAATGCGCGTTGTTTGATCATTGTTCTTCGGCCTCTGCATGTCCACCGGTCCCATCTCTTTATTCTCCTTCTCTGGGTTCTTGCTCGGTTCTTCCTGTTCCTCTGAAGACGCGTCCATGCCTTTCTTCGTTCCACTCTCTTAGTCTTAGCGGCGTCGTTCACGATCCGTCTTCTTCCTTCCTTCCTTCCTCGCCATGACCAGAGAGTTGGGCTGTTTGTGTTTGCTGCCACAGGATCTTTTGCACAGTTGGGGAGAAATCTATACGCGTCCTGCAGTAATAATAGTGATGTATTCTCTTTTTCTTTTTTTTAAGCCCGAACCTCTAATATGAAATAGAGCTCGGCGCTCTGTACAGAAATCCAGTTTAAGTCCCGGGGTTTGACAGCACAAGCGGAGAAGGAAAGAAACGAACGATGATTGCAAGCAATCCAAACCCCAGAAAACAAAGCCTATACTACACTACACTACGCCACACACACACACACGCGCGCGCACGCACGCACGCGCGCGCACACACACACACACACACATACATACGCATGCACCCCCCATCCCCCCCACCCCCCCACACACATACCACAATGGTCTACTGGATAATTTACAGAACAAAGTGGAGGAGATAGAGAAATAACACAACCGAGCTATGTAAGGTTTACCCTTCAGAGCCTAGAGTAGGTCAGAATAATATCTGCGTGCTTCGCCTGCTGCCAGGAGCTATGCCTTTCTGTCTATAGCTCATTTTAAAAATATTTTTCCCCTTCAAAATCGCCTTCAAATATAAGTCTATTGTGACGAATGTCATAACAGTGAATCAGACTTACTCTTCAGAGAAGGTGTATTGTGCTTCTGCCAAGATATACGTACCTTCACAGCTGTTCTGACATTGAATACATAGATAATACTGAATATATAGGGTAACAACATTGAGCAACCGAAACTCACAGACTTACAGTTTGATGTTCATGCAGCTGACGTGACAATACTGCGAGGGATATGTTTTTTCCCCGTCTTTCTGAATGCTGTGTTCAGCTCAACTGTACACTTAAGCTCTTCATGACCTCGCTGTCTGATGCTGATTTTGCAATACACTGGGTCATATCCATCAGCAGATCTTTCGGGTCTGCACTGCTGAAACAGCGGATGGTCCACAATGGAAGGGTTTCATGTACTTCATGCTTAAGGGCATGATCGATTGAGGTCGTCATTAATTTATTTATTCATTTTCCGGTTATTCATTCATTTATTTATTGTTATTATTTGGCGGGACCTGTTTTGTTTATTAATGGTTCGTTTTTGTTTTGTTTTGTTGTTGTTGTTTTTTGTTTACATTTGTATACTCTTAACCTTTGTTATGTTGAATTGTTTATTTGCCCTCTTTCTTTCTTTCTTTCTTTCTTTCTTTCTTTCTTTCCTTTTCTTTCTTTCATTTTCTTTTTTCTTCTTTTTTGTTGTTTTTGTTTCGTTGTTGTTGGAATTCGTGTGACCCAAAAAGGCAAATTTTCGTTCCCTGCACTCATCGTTATGAGTAATAAAATTCTGTTGTGTTTGTCTTTGCGTTTGCAGTTTGCATGCTCTGTATCATTGCCTTCTTGCCGCTAACCGCCGCGTCTCGCTCTGTCCCTACAGGGTCCCATGCGGTGAGAGCGAAGAGCAGCGCCGCATAGCGTGAGGGAACCAGCACGCGGCGACAACCGACACTGAGTTGTTGCCGGACCCAGCCACCCCCTCCCTCCCCCTCCTCCTCCTCGCGCTCCTCCTCCCTCCCCAGGTTCCTCGTGCCGCTCCCCCCCAAACCGCCACCATTTCCACCACGGCCGCCACCAACCTGTCCGCGGACGGGGGCTACTACCACCAGGGGTACGGACGACAGTTCGTGTCGTCCCAGCAACGCTCCCCGGTGGCGATGGACTACTACAAGCAGGTGCACGGCCCCGCAGAGGCCATGGCCCACTACGGCCAGCAGGGCAAGCTGTCGCCCAAGATGATGGAGCAGGACATCAAGCCGCAGATCTCCCAGCAGCAGCAGCAGCAGCAGCAACAGCAGCAGCAGCAGCACACACCGCCCAGCGCCAACCAGCCCCCTCCGCTGACGATGGCACCGAGCCACAACAGCCACTCCCCGCACCACCACTCCGGCAGCGACATGTCCGGCACCACGACGCCCAACGGCTCGGGCGGCGGAGGGGCGGGCGGGGGCAGCGGCGGAGGCGCGGCCAACAACAACAACAACAACAGCCCCTCCAACGCCAAGAACGTGGACCCCAGCCGCGTCAAGCGGCCCATGAACGCCTTCATGGTGTGGTCCCGCGGCCAGCGCCGCAAGATGGCGCAGGAGAACCCCAAGATGCACAACTCGGAGATCTCCAAGCGGCTGGGCGCCGAGTGGAAGCTGCTGACGGAGGCGGAGAAGCGGCCGTTCATCGACGAGGCCAAGCGGCTCCGGGCCATCCACATGAAGGAGCACCCGGACTACAAGTACCGCCCGCGCCGCAAGACCAAGACCCTGATGAAGAAGGACAAGTACTCGCTGCCCGGGATGACGGCCAGCATGGCGCAGGGCGTGCGCGACCCCACCGGCATGTACCCGCCGCACATGAACGGGTACCCGATGAACGGCTACCACCCGATGATGAACGACCCCAGCGCCTACCACCAGCACATGGCCAACGCCCAGATGGGGCTCGGCCAGTACACCTACATGCCGCAGATGCAGAGCCAGATGACCACCGGCTCCTACATGAACGGCAGCTCCTCCTACTCCATGTCCATGGCGCAGATGTCGCCCTACGCCGGCATGGCCGCCCAGCCCACGCACCACTCCTCCTCCCAGCCGTCGGCAGGCATCAAGCGGGAGACCAACACCCCGCAAGGGTCCACCCCGGGGCTGCCCTTGCCCCCGGCCCACCAGGGAAGCGGCAAGCCCTACCCGGAGGCCGACCTGAGGCAGATGATCAGTATGTACCTCCCTCCCGGCACGGAGGGGTCCCAGGACATGACGCACGCCGCTCTTATCGCCCAGCAGCGTGCACAGCAGTCTATGCAGTCTCAGTACGCCAGCGGCCTCTCCCAGGGCTCTGACGGTGGTAGCAGCAATACTGTGCCTCTCTCGCACATGTGACTCTCCTGTTCGCTAGCGTGCTCCTCGCCATAAAGACTTCGAACAACACTGTGTACTCAAACCGTTTTGACCGCTCTTCAAGCTTAAAAGAAGGAGTCCTTCGGGTGTGTGTTAGGAGTCGTGTGTCGCCGTGTCTGCCGGCTTGCCACCACCCTGACTCTTCTCCCTCGATCATCAGGGTGTTGTGTTATGACTTCTTTTTTAATTTTATTTTTTAATGATGTCACAACCCTGCGCCCAGGCTGTGTAAGGGGTGTGTGTTAAAGGAAAAACGAAAAAAGAAAAAAAGATGTATGTATATAATGGTATACACACTCTGGCCGTCATCAGGCCAGGGTCCGTTATGTTTTAAAATGCTACCTTCTACCGACGCAGATCTTGTTCCTTTTGTCATGATGTCCCTGTATTGATCATTGAATTTCCAACACTTGACTTTTCTATGCTGTCTGCTTGTCTGTTCGTCATCGTCGTCTCGGTTCGCATTCATTCCTCTTCGTTGCTTTTATACAGAACATTATTATATCTACTGACTGATCTCAGAAGAATCTATGAAAGGATGGATACAATGATCGATTTTTTTGACGTTATTTTTGCTTGTTTGTTCAAAACTCTAGGAGTAGAGCGGTGCAGCAAGTACAGATCTGAGGCGACGGACAGATGTGTGCCGTTTCTGTCACGCCATACTTCTTTGCATCTTCCCGAGGGCGTTAGCTCCCTGAAGTTATTCCCGTTCTTTATTTCGTCATTGTGACGTCATCATCTGCCACAGTTATACAGTTACATGGATATATATTTATATTATGCATACACAATGTGCTGCAAAACACAAATGGAATCTCCTTCAAAGTCTAAACGCATGATTTTGTCCGTTGTCTTCAGGGGATATCGGCGTCTCTTTTGTTGTTGTCTTTCTTTCTTTTTTCTTCTTTTTTTTCTTCTTCTTTTTTTCTCTCTCTCCTTCTTTGTGGTCGTTTTGTATATATGTGTGTGCGCGCGCGTGTATGTTTGTGTGTGTGTGTGTGTGTGTGTGTGTGAGTGAGAGAGAGAGAGAGAGAGAGAGAGAGAGAGAGAGAGAGAGAGAGAGAGAGAGAGAGAGAGAGAGAGAGAGAAACGGGCTACGTGCGGAAATGTATACGTCATCAGATGTGACGGTTAATAACGACACGCGACATAATAGTGTGTGTGTGAGAGAGAGAGACAAATGATGATGTCATGCGTGGATTACTTCCCCAATCGAGAAGGCAGCACAGATCAAAGTCAGCAGGTGATTACGTTCAGAATAAGTACATGTCCCCTTGCTAAGTTTACTGTTTTCTTTTCTTTTCTTTTTTTTCTTTTAATGTGATTTTGGCTTTCCTCCTACAATTTTATTCCCTTTGGATTTTGTTTATTTTTAAACGGAATGGATTTTTTTTTTCCCCGTGCTTTTTGGTTTTGTGTGTTGGTTGTATACATTCTGTTGATAGCCTGTGTCGGTTGAATACTGGCCAGCCACACGCAACCGCTGAGGCATCAGGGTATCATTATATGAAAAGAGCTCGGGCACGAACCGCAAGGCTTCGAAGCTAACGTAGGCACGAGACAGGCACGACCGAACGGTCCAGAATAGTGCACCAAACACCTGACAACAGTATGCACACATAATTATGTACGGAGCCAGATTTATGCTATGCTTTGTTGTTGTTTTTATAAATTATATGTTACTTTACGCGAGAATTGCTTTGGTAGATCTGACTCCAGGAAGGATTTGCATCTAATTACAGGCGAAGAGGTGTTTTGTTGTTGTTTTGCTCTGTTCTGAAATTTGCATTTTGCTTATGAACGATTTTTTTATCGTCCCGAGTTGGCCCTCGACCTTGACATTCATATCTTGTTATCACTGCGACGGAGAGATACACTCTTTTACCGCGTGTATGCAGCACACAGAGGGGATCTCAGAAAGAGCGACACCATTTGCACCAGGCAAGATGGCATGGCAAAGAGGAAGCAGGACTCTAGGCTACCCGCCGGTATATACCAGTTTTAACGGCAGTGAGGCAAGATGACACAGTTTTAACGGCAGTGAGGCAAGATGACACAGTTTCAACGGCAGTGGGGCAAGTTGACACAGTTTTAACGGCAGTGAGGCAGGATGACGCAGTTTTAACGGCAGTGAGGCAAGATGACGCAGTTTCAACGGCAGTTAGGCAAGATGATGCAGTTTTAATGGCAGTTAGGCAAGATGATGCAGTTTTAATGGCAGTTAGGCAAGATGATGCGGTTTTAATGGCAGTTAGGCAAGATGACACACAGTTTTAACGGCAGTTAGGCAAGATGACGCAGTTTTAACGGCAGTCAGGCAAGATGACACCGTTTATATATCTAAATACCAGGTTTAAGACTGAGGCACAAAAAAGACACCGTTTTATACACTAGGTATGGGAGAGAGAGTGTGTGGTATTAAAAACAGCAAAACTATGAGGGATAATAGTAACACAGGAATGTGGTAGTGCGATAAATGGGGGGGGGGGGGGGGGGGGGGGGGCAGAGAGAGAGAGGAAGAAGAACAAGAACAAGAAGCAACTTACAAAGATACCGTTTAAAACGGGGTTGAACGATGAAACGGGGATAGCATGTGTAAACACCTAGCCAAAACGATATCTTCAAACAGCGTCAATAAGAAGAACAGCTACCAGGCGTGGCACCCTGTCTCGGTAGCGGGAACATCTGTAGGACTCCTAGCCCCAGTGTCAGTAGCGGCAACGGATACGAGGTTCAGGGCCCAGTGTCAGTAGCGGGAACGGATACGAGGGCCCAATGTCATTAGCCAGGAACAGCTACAGCGTTCAGGGCCCAATGTTATTAGCCAGGAAAAGCTACAGCGTTCAGTGCCCAGTGTCATTAGCCAGGAACATCTACAGCGTTCAGGGCCCAATGTTGTTAGCCAGGAACAGCTACAGCGTTCAGGGCTCAGTTCACAGCCAGGAACAGCTACAGCGTTCAGGGCCCAATGTTATTAGCCAGGAACAGCTACAGCATTCAGGGCTCAGTTCATAGTCAGGGACAGCTACAACATTCAGGGCTCAGTTCATAGCCAGGGACAGCTACAGCATTCAGGGCTCAGTTCATAGCCAGGAACAGCTACAGCATTCAGGGCTCAGTTCATAGCCAGGGACAGCTACAGCGTTCAGGGCCCAGTGTTGTTAGCCAGGAACAGCTGCAGCGTTCAGGGCTCAGTTCATAGTCAGGGACAGCTACAGCGTTCAGGGCCCAATGTTGTTAGCCAGGGACAGCTGCAGCATTCAGGGCCAGTGTTATTAGCCAGGAACAGCTGCAGCGTTCAGGGCCAGTGTCATCATTAGTCAGGGACAGCTGCAGTGTTCAGGGCCCAGTGTCATCATTAGCCAGGGACAGCTACAGCGTTCAGGGCCCAGTGTCGGTATCAAACAGAAGGGGCTGTGCTGCGCAAGCTTGGCTTGAATGTCGCGGCCACCCCCGACTCCAGCGCCGGTCGCCTTTTACTTTGTACGGCGTGCGACCGTACCGCTCTGCTGGCTTCTTTACGCTGGGGCTTTGTGACTCGGGTAAAGCCACCCCTGTACTGGTTTTATACAGATAACAGGAATCAGCTGGTACTGTAGGGTGTCGACATATTTTATGATGATTTTATCATGGTTGTAGTTTTGCTGTGTTGCTGGGCTTTTTTCTTTTGTTGTTGTTCATATATAGCCCAACGTTTTGTACCCCAACATCTTCAGCCTTTATCTGATTTCATTTGATTACAAAAAAGAAAAGAAAAAAAGTTCCCCATTGATGCACTGGCCTCAGAGACAATGGTGTGTGTCATTTTCAGGTGAAATCTGTTGCTGATTTTTTTTGTTTTTTGGGGGGTTCTTTTCCAAGTCAGTGGCGTTTGGCAAAATCATTTACATTCTGTCCCTCTTTGCCTTTGTAAATCTCTCTCCCCAATCTGTTGAAATACAGCAAACCAACCCACCCCACTCTTATTATTGATATTGATTATATATTTGTCTCTTGATACGGTTTTATCCCGTGAAAGGTACTGATCATTTGCATTTAGAGCTTGTGAATAATACCAGCACGACTGACAAGTAACCGAAGAACAAAAAAGTGTTGTTATTCGGTGAGGTACATGGTCTTTCTAGATAATGAATTCATTACAATGGGCTACATTGCTGGAAACTACAGATTCCCTGTTTAATGGAACTGGATCAAGTGTATGTGTGTATCTACTCCATCCTTTTCTTGAGCGTAAAAACGGAACCACGGCTAACACCTTCATGCTCAACGCACAGAGTCTGCTGAGAGAGTCTGTGATTCAGTCATTCTGCTCAATATTAGATAATGTAAAAGAACAAAAGCACACACGCACGAACAGAGAGAGAGAGAGAGAGAGAGAGAGAGAGAGAGAGAGAGAGAGAGAGAGAGAGAGAGAGAACAATAACATGATTATTCTTGTAGGAACATCCGTTAGACATGCTTGTCAAAAAAAGAAAAAAAGAAAAGATAAGTAACATAGCTTTAATCTTCTGCTAATCACCTTATTATGAGTCGGACTCGTTGATTCAGTGCAGCTGTCGGAACGTTAGGGACGAAGAACAAATTAATTAACTTACTCACAAGACACATGCACAGTAGCAGTCAATTGTATGGTGGTCATTTGCATAGTTATTATGTGCAGGCCTTCCAAGACACCAGGTGTAGGCTACAACCCATTCCGTCAGGCTTCGAACTGGTGTAGCAATAAGTGTGTTAGAAATGCGTGTCAAAATCCCATTACCACTACAGCTTAAAACGGGGTTCGTGTTCGTGTTGGGTTGTTTTCCAGTGCTATCCAGGGTGCTAATGAGACTCGATCTCAAAATGTGACTCAGATTTAGGCTTCCGGAAGTCAATCAGTCAATCATACAGTCCCCCCCCCCCCCCCCACCCCTCGCAGCTTTCCTTCCCGCCCATCACACGCTGTCTGTCTGTCTGTCTCTGTCCTTTTCTCTCTGTCTCTGTCTGTCTCTCCCTGTCTCTGTCTGTCTGTCTCTGTGTCTCAATTCTCTCTCTCTCTCTCTCTCTCTCTCTCTCTCTCTCTCTCTCTCTCTCTCTCTCTCTCTCTCTCTCTCTCTCATTTTTCCTCCAGTAACAAAATGGCTCACTGCAAAGACGAACACGAGGGTTGTTCTATCTATTTATCTATCTGTCTATCTACACACACACACACACACACACACACACACACACACACACACACACACACACACACACACACACACAGAGTCTGTCTGTATTATTATTATTCAAACAGGTTCGATCGGAAAAGTGCACGATATGGCTGATGGTGTGCGCTCACAAGTGTATAATTATGACACTCATGGCCGATCAGGTCTTTTCTGACTTCAGTTTGAGAAGGACTCGCCGAGGAGTCGTGTTTTTAACATACGGTTTGCACCAGGGAGTGAGTGGACTGATGTCGGTCAAATAACTTTTTGTGTGTTTTTGTTTTTGCTTTTAGTAGTTATCGATTTCTGGCGGGCTCCACCACAGTAATGTTTATGTCCATGATGAATGCCATGTATTATGCTGAGTTTTTTTTTTTTTTGGGGGGGGGGTTGGGGGGGTGGGGGGGAGGATCTACATCCAACAGCAAGGTATTGTGATTGCACATATTGGAATCCTAAGATCTCTCCTGTAAAGACTTCAAGTTTATGCAGTCTGATTTAAAATTGACAAACCGAGTTTTACTCCCTGTGGGTGTGTGGGTGTTCTCCATTTTATTCGTCCTCTTTTTTTTCTCTCTCTTTTTTTCTTCTTCTCTTTTTCCATTATACGAGAAGTTCGTGATATGCCTCAAGCTGAATCCCACCCGACGTCCCGAGAACAGTATCCCACACCCAGACCCTGTCTAGCACAGCTATAGTCTCTTCAGCAACCCAGGCCGTGCGATGCATCGTTTTCACGGTAACGTGATTCTACACAGTCGTTGGGACGAGAAGCATCTCGCAAATTCTGCTGTGTCCCCCGTTTGCATTTCACGTTTTATTGTGACAATGCTGGGCTTTTGTACTCTTTAGTTTCCGTTTTTGTCTGTTTGTTTGTTTTTCGGTTCAAAGCTGGAAAGAAAAGCGTTATTACCACAGATGGCGAGCACTGGAGAAAAATTAAAATTAAAATATGGAGTCTTTTATTCCAGAGAAAATGTCTGCATTATTGTTATGCTTAGAAGTAGTAATAGTAGTAGTACTGCTGTTATAATTATTATCACCGGTTCAGTACGACGAAACTGGTTTGGGTGTGTTTGTTATCAGAGGCATTACAGTGCTGGTTATTGATGATGATGATGTCGACGGTGGTGGAGGTGATGCTGATGGTTGTCATCATCATCATCATCATCATCATCATCATCATCATCACAGTAGCTGCTTGTGAAACCATGTTGGGCGGTGCGATGCAAGAGGTTTACAGGATCCCCTTACAGGCTTTGGTTTACAGGATCGGCGTTTTCTTATTGATCAGGCTGAAACAGGTTATTGTCCTTTTATTTATATGTTGTTGTGGAGCAGCCCATAGTATCCCCCCCCCCCCCCCCCCGCCGTATTTGTCCACCAGGTCTATTGGGTTTTAAGTCGCAAACAACCGTCGTGTCGTTAACAGTTATGATTTTTTTTTTTTTTTTTTTTTTTTAAATCCGTGGTGGATGGATCTCTCGCGATCAGATCAAATGTCTTGCTCATAATATTAATAGTTCATTCAAATTGTATAGTGCGGAACTGCAACATTCCCATTCACGCGTGTTCCACCCATTCCAATCCAATTTTATTCCGACGATTTTAATCTCTGTGCTGCGATTGTTTTCCTGCATCATTCCATTCGATACGTTCCTCCCTCCTCCCTCCTCTCTCTCCTCCTTCCTCCCTCCTCTCTCTCCTCCCTCCTCCCTCCTCTCTCTCCTCCCTCCTCTCTCTCCTCCTTCCTCCCTCCTCTCTCTCTCTCTCTCGCTCTCTCTCTCTCTCTCGCTCCCTCTGTCTCTCTGTCTCTGTCTCTGTCTCTGTCTCTCTCTCTCTCTATCTGTCTGTCTGTCTGTCTGTCTCTCTCTCTCTCTCTCTCTCTCTCTCTCTCTCTCTCTCTCTCTCTCTCTCTCTCTCTCTCTCTCTCATCCCCCGAGTCTTTCTCTCTTTCTTTTTCATCCTCAAAGCAATCACGGTTGTACATGGTGATGTTTTGACACCTCCTGAATGCCATGCCATGCCGTTGTTATTTATGCCTGTTTTTATATCGTTATTACGTACATTTTAGCCTGACTTTGATAATCATCATGCTTGGCATTTTGATATGAACTAGGTTTTTGTTGCTCTTGTTTTGTTTTGTTTGTTTTTGTTTGATGTGCTATGCCATTAACAAGACGCAAAGCGAAGTGGCTCATAACGATTATTGGCCCAGTAGCCATTTGTGTGGTGGTCGAGTTAAGTGAAGGAAACGTGCCCGCGTTAGGCAACCCGCGAAAGGACTTTTAAAATTATTATATGTCATTTGGTGATCTGAACGTTGACATGTTGTGCGATGTGCAGTATGTGTGTGTGTGCGTGCGTGCGTGCGTGCGTGCGTGCGTGCGTGCGTGCGTGCGTGCGTGCTTGTGTGTGTGTGCTATTTCAAATGATATACACTTCAGTGCAGAGGCATGATTTTATTTCAACGAGAACGAGCTCCATAATATGACATTTTGCATTCTTTGTCATTTCCTACTTTCATCTGTTCGAGTTTATTGAAGGAAGCGGTAATAATGAATGTGCTTCGAATCTTTTACACTTGCAATCGGGTATTTACTAATCGGTTTGTTTATTTCGGTCCTTGCTTCCCACAAAATGGTTTGCGCTGGAAAAAATTTTTTCTATATTTTTGAAATTGATCGTGAATTTTTTTTTCTCTGTCTCTTTCTCTCTCTCCCCCATCGCCCTTTGTGTTTTGTTTTTTGTTTGCTTTGATGTTGTTTGTTTTGGTTTTGATTTTTGTAGTTTTATTTTTCTGTTGATTATATTTTAGTTCACTCGTCCAGTTTCAACGCAAGCAAATTAATTTTTATTCTGTTGCTTCAGCTGGCATAAGAACTGCCGACCAAGAGCTTTTATTTTAATTTTATATATATATACAATAAAGTATACAGTGTTGCCCACGAACTGCCACCATTTAAACATTATTATTATTATTATTATTATGATTATTATTATTGCATTTCCCAACCTGTTACTATGTTCAGATAGGTCGATTAAATTTGGTGTTTTATTAATTTCAGTGTCTGCATATATACAAGAGAGAGAGAGAGAGAGAGAGAGAGAGAGAGAGAGAGAGAGAGAGAGAGTGTGTGTGTGTGTGTGTGTGTGTGTGTGTGTGTGTGTGTGTGTGTGTGTGAGAGAGAGAGAGAGAGACAGAGACAGAGACAGAGAGAAAGCTTGCATTATTCGCTTTTACTCGTATTGAGCATTGTTTCTGCTGATGTAAGTTCCAGACATTTTTGACCGGCTTAAACTGTGAAAAGTATAGTAAACCTCTTACAAATCCGATGCTCAGAGTAAAGCTGTATCCCCGGGTAAATTGAAGTAGATGTTACGTCGATCAGTGTAACATTCAGCAACGCAAAGCACAAAGCTCCTCTACGTTTCCGTTCATCCGAGCTTTCTTTCTTCGTTTGTTTGCTTGTCTGTTTCTTTCTTTCTTTCTTTCTTTCTTTCTTTCTTTCTTCGTTGAAAGCATCTTGAAAGCAGGCTGTAAGTTTTGTTATGAAAAGCAACGAGGCATAATAATTGTTGTTTATATCCTGTTTCATAATAACATGATTTAAATTTTGACCGTATTCTTCTAACATGATTTCCAAGGAATGTCCTGCCGAATGCCATAATAATCTGTATAATGACTTGTCTCCGATACTATATACCCTAAATACTACATTATACACCTCAGCTACTCCCCTCCCCCCCCCTCCCCCACCTCGCCTCCGCCTCTCCCCCCTCCTCCACCCGGTCCCGTCTTGAGTTTTTCAAGAGTTGCTCTCTCTTCTTTTTCGACTTTTTTCCCTTCTTCTTACCCATGCCTCGTAATCTCACGGTATGATTTATTTTGCTTTAGTTCCTCCGTTTTTGTTTTTGTTTTGTTTTTTGTGACGATCGATTCCTTGTGTTTCGTTCAGTTTTGACTGATTTAATAATAATGACTGGCATGCCATTGTGAATCATGTTTTTGGTTTGTTTCAGTTACTATTTTGACAGCAGTGTTGGATCTTTTTTTCTAGTTACCAAAACAGTCGGCATCGCTAGACACCAATCAGTCTCAGCACGTCCTGTTTGATTTATATATATGTTTTAATGTTATTTTTATGACATGCAACTTTAGCATTTTCTGCTCAAGACGGTTATGGTTGACTGCATGTTAAAACGCCAGTGATCTGTCTAGTTTCAGACATCTGCAGTTTGCTGCTGGCGGGTGTCGGACCGAGTACGGCTTTATTTGACTGCAATTGTTTTAGTATTATTACTCTTTTTTTTTTAAGCATGACCTTTAACAGCCATGGTTGACTGGGCGTTAAAAATCAATGATCTAAGTAGTTGTTCCTGGTGGCTGTCCGACCGATTAAGGTCTCATTTGACCACAGTTATGTTTTCTGTCTCTTTTTTCTTCATGACATTAACCGTCATGGCTGACTGGGCGTTATAAACTAATAATCTTATTTTATGAGCTCTTATCCCAAGGTTGACAGGACGTTAAATCCAATAGCTAGCCCCACCAGAAGGACCTCTGTTCGATTCCATTTCGGCTGTCCGCTCTGGGAAAGTTGTGGTCAGTGGACAGTGTCTTGCGACTTTGTCCCTCACAATTAGCGAAATGTCAAAACGCCTCTCGCCGTTGCCCATCTCAATGCAGGAGCCATCCTGGTGGTGACAGTGTGTAAAGTAGCGTTTGGTATAGTTTCCCTCTTAACCCCCCCCCCCCCCCCCCCCCCATCCCCCTCCACCCACACACACCTCTGTGGATCTCGGTCCCCGCCAGTAACTCTTCGGAGACCACTCGGCGTGAAAGACATTTAACCAACTAAGTAGTCAAGGTCTGCATTTGTGAATTTTGAACGTGTAACGCGGAATGCCGCAGATAAAAAATATTTGTTCGGAAGTTTGGGCGCGCTTGCACGCGCGCCTACGCACGTGCACACAGACAACACACACACAACACACACACACACACACACACAACACACACACACACACACACACGTGCGCGTGCGTGCGCGCGCCACCATTCTCTTGTTTGCTCATGAAGGTCTGCGGATTGAACATGTGATAGTATACTTGCCTGCCTGTAGCTCCACAATGACTACCTTTTTACCCATGAAAGTGCTGGATTGATTCCCCGTTTTTTCCCCTTCGCCTGTGCTTTTTGTATGTATTGTGTTCTTGATTTGATTTTTACTTTTTATGGCGTGTAAACATTTTGTACCTTGCAAGTAAACAAATACCGAACTTCATAGCCTGGCAATGATTCCATGTCCATTTCATCGTTCATTGTTATGTATGATTGTGGATTATCCCGATATAATGCCAGGGGCCTCAGTTTTGGGTTAACACCGCCTGGCATAAACATGATGTACATATCATAGACGGGAAAATTTATATTTCGCAACAAACAAAAAAAGAGATCATGTACAGCAATCCAACATGGTCATTTTTTTTTTCATTTTTTTTTTTTTCATTTTTTTTATATATTATCAATGTTCTCCCGTACAGTTTAAAGCGATTGTGGGGGAAATATACACGTGTCATATACAATGTAAGTCGATTCCTCCCAAAAAAACGTTATGTTTAGTAACACAAGGATGTGAACAGGGCGGTTCAAACTTCGATTTTAGTGTAAAAGAATGAAATAAAGTTTTTTTGACAACTTTTGTACGAGTTTTGGTATTTCGTACTGTGGCTCCAAACTTTTCTGTGTCTGTCTCTGTCTCGTTCTCTCTCTCTCTCTCTCTCTCTCTCTCTCTCTCTCTCTCTCTCTCTCTCTCTCTCTCTCTCTCTCTCTCTCTCTCTTATCGCCCTAATAGAGCCGTGCTGGTTGATTGAGCATAAAACACCAAGTTACTTTCTCTGTCTCTGTCTGTCTGTCTGTCTGTCTGTCTGTCTGTCTGTCTGTCTGTCTGTCTGTCTGTCTGTCTGTCTCTCTCTCTCTCTCTCTCTCTCTCTCTCTCTCTCTCTCTCTCTCTGACAGAGCGATGGAATTCCGTCGCTGCATCACTGTTCATCGAATGAAAACTTCCACCCTGCCGTAATTCATTTTACCAAAGGGGACAAAGTTTTCTGGGGCAACTATGTTTTGCCGGTTGTTAATCCGACCAGAAATCCGAGCTGTCTACTTTCAAGACACGACCGACTCGAGATGTGTCCGAAACGTGTTGTGATACATCAAGGTCACCGGTTTTCTTTTTAAAGTGAATTTTAAGGAAGTTCAACAAGAGATGGAGTCTGCTGAAGCTTTGCTTGCAAAGACATTTCTAATTGGACTTCCGGCATCGCCGTGAAACTGTCGTGTGAGGTTTAGGTATATTTGGTTTAAACAAGAATTTATTCAAAACAAAATAAGATACAATGAATCGTTATCTGCTCATTAACAAGCTTTCAGCTTATAGGGGATCAGCTCATACAGTTGGAAAACACACACACCCAAAAACATGTATGGCGGACGAACAATTTCACCAAACTAACAAGAAATGAGACGTATAACAACAACAAAACAACAAACAAACAAAAACACAAAAACAAAACAACAACAACAACAACAAAAACAACAAACAAAAACAAGAGAAAACAAAGAAAAAAGAAATAAAACAAGAGCAACAAAAAATGGATAAATTTCTCACAGAGAGAGAGAGAGATGGAGGTTGAGGGGGGACTTCCGGCAACACCTTGAAACTGTCGCGTCACGCTGGGTATTTTTCTCAGAGAGTGAGACAGACAGAGAGAGTGGTAGAGAAGGAGAGGGGTCTTAAAAGAGTCCTGTAATTCTGCTTTAGTCGATACACGAGAATTAGTTTACCAGCGAAAGGGGAGAAAAAAAAGAAAAGAAACGAGAGTGGACGCAACAAAAGTGGCTTCGGCTGTCCCCGACCCATTTTTCCGTTGGCTGTGTGTGTGTGTGTGTGTGTGTGTGTGTGTGTGTGTGTGTGTGTGTGTGTGTGTGTGTGTGTGTGCACGCGTGTGTGCACGCGTGTGTGTGCGTGTGTGCGTGCGTGCGTGCGTGCAGGTGTGCGTGTGTGTGTTTTCCTTTCCTGTATACACCGCATATTATCATATTATCTCTTGCCGCAGGGCACGCTTTGGCCGGATTTAGCTAAGCCAGTGCCACAGCAAAAATCCAGCCCACGATTAGCAGCTTAGGAAGCATCAGCTTATCCCCGGGACTAAAAGAAAGTAGGAAGTGACTTGGCCGAGGAAACGGCCGCAGCGGCCGATATATATATAACTGGTTTTGCCTTCGAGTAGCCTTCAGGTTCATTAGCTGGCAGGAATGTAAGGGCAATGTCATATCAAAAAAAGCATTAGCCGTGTTTGTCAGGAATTACTGGCCGCGCGGGTTTTTGGCTTGAGTGTGAGGCACAGAAAGTACGGGTGTGTATGTAGGTCAGGGTCCCGTGCACGTGAAAGTCGAGGACTAAGGCCACGTGGTAACGTCGCCTTGCAGGTGTGAGTTTTGACGTCGGTGGACTTGAGGCAGGGCTGTAAGTGTTTTTTCACAAAACGACAACTGCCCCCTCCCCCCCCCCCCCTGCCACACACACACACACACACACACACATATATACACACACACACACATACACACACACACACACACACACACACACACACACACACACACACACAAACACACACACACACACACACACCCGCCCCCACCACACACACACTCACACACTTACCACAAAACAACAACAACAACAACAAAAACCCTTTTACGCTGTTTCAACCACCTTTTCTTTCCCTTCGCCGGAATTTTAACAGCGGTATAAAAATGTCAAGCGAAGCGCCAAGCAAAATGCTAGCGCCGTGGAGAGAGCTCAAGTTTCCTCAGTGCCCAAACCCTGACAGTCACATTCCCCCTTTGTAGCCACTGGAGCTGGCTTGCCGATGCATAGCCTACCTTCACTCACTGTTAAAAGCCACTACTTCTCTCTAGCTCTTCAGAACTCAGGAGCTATGTGAAATCTAGGTGGCCTTTCTGCTATAGGAACAACAACACTCCTTCTTCTTCTTCTTCTTCTTCTTCTTCTTCTTCTTCTTCTTCTTCTTATTATTATTATAACAGCAATAATAGTAATATCGTTATACTAATATGCATCATCCAAACACGGAAAAGATTCAAAAGAGCGCTTATTATTAGGACACTCTAAAAAAAAAAAATTGTCCTAATAAATAAGCGTATCGTTTGAACCTTTTTACGTGTTTGGATCTTGTTTTAGAACGCTAGCAGTCATTCTGTTTCAGATTTGTATAATATACATCAGTTTGTTCATTTTCATAACGTAACACAACAGCGGTAAGAATCGTAACACGAAAGTCGTCAACCTTTCCCCAGCAGAAACAAGGACAACAAACGAGATGATGATGACAACAACAACAACAACAGCAGTAATAATAATAATAATAATGACTGCAATAAGAATGATACATTCCTAATAATATTTGTGACAAACTTACCCCCTTATTTGTTTATATCTTTTATACACGGCTAATTGTAATGTTTTGTCTATTTGTTAATGCACGGTGTAATGTTTTGTCTATTTGATAACGCACGGTGTAATGTTTTGTCTATTTGTTAACGCACGGTGTAATGTTTCATTTATTTGTTAACGCACGTTGTATTGTTTGGTCTATTTGTTAATGCACGGTGTAATGTTGTGTCTATTTGTTAATGCACGGTGTAATGTTTTGTCGATTTGTTAACACACGGTGTAATGTTTTGTCTATTTGTTAATGCACGGTGTAGTGTTTTGTCTATTTGTTACTGCACGGTGTAATGTTTGTCGATTTGTTAATGCACGGTGTAATGTTTTTGTAATGTTTTGTTTATTTGTTAATGCGCGGTGTAATTTTTGTCGATTTGTTAATGCGCGGTGTAATGTTTTGTCGATTTGTTAATGCGCGGTGTAATGTTTTGTCTAGTTGTTAATGCACGGTGTAATGTTTTGTCTAGTTGTTAATGCACGGTGTAATGTTTTGTCTAGTTGTTAATGAACGGTGTAATGTTTTGTCTATTTGTTAATGCACTGTGTAATGTTTTGTCTAATTGTTAATGCACGGTGTAATGTTTTGTCTATTTGTTAATGCACGGTGTAAAGTATTGTCTGTGTGTTACTGCACTGTATGAATGGATCGTCACCAAGACAAATTCCTGTGTACATTTAAATGTCACTGAAGAATAAAATATGCTTGTATCCTTGTTTAAGCTCCAAGGAAAAACTGTCAGTTAGCTGACTGTCTTTGGAGACCTTTGGCCTAACCAGCTATGGCAGTGGTTGGAGTAAAGACATCATAAACCAACGCTTGGAGTTTGGTGGTTATTGTCCATAACCAACTTACGAAGAAAAACAAAAGTAAAAACAAACAAACAAATTGAAGTTTGATGGTTATTGTCCATAACCAACTTACGAAGAAAAAAGAAAAGAAAGAAAAAACAAAAACAAAAAAAACTCAGTTCAATTCACTTCAATTCAAGATGGTATTTATGCGCTCGGAAAAGCCCATATGCGCTCCACCCCGTCTCTCAGAAATTTCCCCAAAGCTGCCTTTGAAACAGTTCCAACCACTCCAAAGAAACGAAACAAAAACGATAAAAAAAAATGGTTAGCCATGTAGATGCGATGGAAGTCAGGGCAGTGCTGTGGAGCTGTTCACAGAACATTAGTTGGTTATCCACTTCCTCTGGCACAGAGCGATGACAGGAGGGCACTAGAGTTTCGATAACAAAATCAACAGCGACGATAAACAGGTGCTTCAGTCTGGAGGAGCTCCACTCTGCCTTGCTTTGTGTCGTGCTGCACCGCATCGGGCAGATCTGGAGATAAGCTCGAAACAGTTCATGGACGTGAAGTTTGGACGGTTTGGGGCTTAGCTGATCGATTTGTTTATCTGGAGAATGGGGCTGAGTTCATGGCCTCCTAAAGGGTGCACACATACATACACGGAAGGACACGTGTCGTAGGAATCCAGCTAACCGGGCAGGCCTTGACAAAGCCTTCGGCACTGGCGAAAATTTGGAATAAAAGGTGTTTTTTGGGTGTGTTTTTAAAGCCAGGACATGCTTGGAGTGTTGTTATACGTTCTCTATACACAAGGGTATAATTATATGTTTTTTGTTTTGTTTTGTTTCCTCTGGTGAATAGGAGGAATGCGTAAACTACGAGGAATGCGCTTGATACTTTCAGAAGGGCTTGCATGGTTTTCAGTGTGGAATGACTATTGGGCGGAAAAACGTAAATGAAGCGTGATGATGCAATTTGGTTCACATAGTTCTATAATTTGTGATGTGTGTGTGTGTGTTTGTGTGTGTGTGTGTGTGTGTGTGTGTGTGTGTGTGTGTGTGTGTGTGTGTGTGTGTGTGTGTGTGTGTGTGTGTGTGTGTGTATGTGTGTGTGTGTGTGTGTGTGTGTGTGTGTGTGTGTGTGTGTGTGTGTGTGTGTGTGTGTGTGAGAGAGAGAGAGAGTGAGAGAGGGAGAGGGGGTTGGGGGAGAGAGACTGTCTCAAGAGGCAGAGAGAAGGTGGCCGGGGGGGTGGGGGTGGGGGGGGGGGGATGGGGAAGGGGCGAGTTATAACAGAGAAAGGAAAAGCAGAGAGAGCGAGAGACTAAGGGGTGGAGGTGGGGGTGGGGGTGGGTGGGGGGGGGGGCAGTCAGAGAGAGAGAGGGGGAAGGTATAACAAATATATATTATAAAAAAAACTGCCTAAAAAGAAAGATTACAGTTTGTCCCTAATATGGCATTGTGCCCGGCATTCGAGGACACTAATCCCCACATCATCAAAAAGAAAGAGTCAGCGATTCATGAGCTGTAAGAAAATCGAGGATGTCGTCCTGGGCTCCCCGTCCCTAATAGTCCGTATGGTCTCCGTGGACGTAAAGCAACACTGAAGAAGAAGAAGAAGAAACAAGACGCAGGCTGGCAGACACAGGGTTGAAACAGAGAGGGGAAGAGCAGAGAGAGGGGGAGAGAAAGTGGGTAAAGAAAAAAAGACAGAGAGAGGGGGGGGGGGGGGAGGGTAAAGAAAAATGAGAGAGAGAGAGAGAGAGAGAGAGAGAGAGAGAGAGAGAGAGAGAGAGAGAGAGACTGGGGGGGGGGGGGGGTAAAGAAAAAAGGCTGAGAGAGAGACAGACAGATAGACACACAGACAGACAGAGACAGAGAATGGGTAAAGAAAAAAGACTGAGAAAGACAGACAGATAGACAGAAACACACACAGAGAGAGAGAGAGAGAGAGAGAGAGAGAGAGAGAGAGAGAGACAGAGAGAGACAGAGAGACAGAGAGACAGAGAGAGAGAGAGAGAGAGAGAGAGAGAGAGAGAGAGAGAGAGAGAGAGAGAGAGAGAGAGAGATCCACAGCGGTGTGACAGCACAACACGTCTAGAGCATTGATCTCTGTATCAGCTTACCGGAAAATCAATCTCTTTGTTGGGACTCTACCGCAACACCAGGGTATCAGTGTGGAATCGCAATTGGCAGAAAATACGATCTTAAACCGATACGCAAACTCTTGCTCTTGTGTGGACTTTCTACCTGTTTCGACAACAAACAATTAGAAAGAAGAAGAAGAAGAAGAGGGGGAGGGGGGTGAGGAGAGAAGAAGAGAGAGGGGGGTGGGATTGGGAGGTGTCCTGAAGATGTGACAGAGAATCTCCCTCTTGTGTGTCAATAGAGTCTGTCTGTATGTCTCTGTTTCTGTCTGTCTGTCTGTCTCTGTCTCTCTGTCTCTGTCTCTGTCTGTCTCTGTCTGTCTCTGTCTCTCTGTCTCTGTCTCTGTCTCTGTCTCTGTCTCTGTCTCTGTCTCTGTCTCTCTCTCTCTCTCTCTCTCTCTCTCTCTCTCTCTCTCTCTCTCTCTCTCTCTCTCTCTCTCTCTCTCCTTAGCCCTCTCTCTCTTTCCGTCTGTATCTTCTTCGTTTCTTTCCCGCACCCCTTTTTGTCTGTCTGCCTATCTCTGTCTGTCTCTGCCTGTCTGCCTCTATTTCTGTCCTTGCATCTCTCTGTGTCTCTGTCTCTGTCTGTCTGTCTGTCTGTCTGTATCTTATTATTATTATTATTATTGATGCTGTATTTGTCTATAGCCGTCTGTCATAATATTTGACTGTGAATGTCTTGGTTATTTGTAGTACTGTAGCTACGGCAGATATGTGAGTCGGCCTTTGTGCTAATATCTTCACCGTTGAGAAATAAAGTTCAATCAATCAATCAATCAATCTCTCTCTCTCTGTCTCCCTCTCTGTCTCTGTCTGTCTGTCTGTCTGTTTGCCCCTCTCTCTCTCTCTCTCTCTCTCTCTCTCTCTCTCTCTCTCTCTCTCTCTCTCTCCTCACCCGCCCCTTCCTCTGTCTCTGTGTCTCCCTTCCCCGGCACCCACCCACCCACCCTTCGCTCCAGTAAATACTGTGGAATGCTATCTCTAATGTGCACAATAAAAGAGATAGTTTTTCTGACGTGAATAATTCATGCAATGTCTACTTCCTTTCGAATTCGTTGCATCGTAGATCGATTGAGTCAAACCGGCTTAAATTCTTCTGTTTGCATTTGAGGATATTTACCTATCCAGCTTGAGCAAGCTGCTCGTGCACACAGCGCAACGTGACTTTTTATTCAGGAACACTTAGTTATCAAACTTGCGGATGCACAGAATAAAAAAAATACATTCTGATGGATGATTGCATTTTGCATCAAATTTGGAGGGTTGGTGACATAAGAATTTATTACGTAATTTAATAATCAACGTGACTATAATAATTAGGTAAGTAAAGTAGTATGTAACTCCTGAACGTTATCAAAATTCATGTTCTAAAAAGTACGTTTAATTTCCATTAAAAATATTCTGTAACTCCTAAACGTCATCATATTCATATTGTAAAACATACGTTTAATTTTTATTTAAAGTATTATGTAACTCCCAAATGTCAGCAAATTGACGTTGTAAAAAGTATATTGAATTTAAAAATAATAATTATGTAGCCCATAAACGTCATCAAATTGATCTTTTAAAAAGTACGTTACATTTTTATTAAAAATAATATGTAACTCCTAAATGTCATCTAACTGACGTTGCTAGAAGTACGTTGAATTTTTATTCAAAATATTATGTAACTCAGATCCTAAACGTCATCACATTGAGGAGCTAAAGAGTACGTTTAATTTTTATTAAAAATATTATGTAACTCCTAGATGTCATGAGACGGACGTTGTAAAAAATACGTTTAATTTTTATTAAAAATATAATGTAACTCCAAGACGTCATCAAATTGCCTTTGTAAAAAGTACGTTTAATTTTTATTAATCTATAGGCTGTATAAACTATACTAACTTGCTGAGCGCCACATCTGAAGATGAGCTGCGGCCTTGATCACAGTGGCAACTATAGCGCTATACTGTGCATCTGTGCCAATGATCCTGATGAAGCAGATTGTAAATATATATAGAAGGTCATGCCTGAAGGTCATGCCACTGTGCAGTAGCACCACGAGCAATGATCGGCTTTTCCTTTCGCACTCAAGGCAGCGTTGGCTTTTTTTCTTCTTTTTTTTCTTTACTTTTTTTCTTGCTTTTTTGTTGTTGTTTGTTTTTGTTTCCTTCGCTTCCTTGCATGAGATTAGCCTTAACCTTGAGGAGAGGAATGTATGTATGCATTGTGGTTGTTGGTGTTGGCGGGATTTGCAGCTATAAATGAATGATTGATATATATATATCCTGATGAAACAGGTTGTAGTCTACAGGCGAATGTCTGTCAGTTGTGACATAATTATATGTTTTAGGGCAATAACACTTGAGTTCAGGAGCGGTGTGAATGTCCTGGGCTCCTTGTCCATACATACTAAGCCTGGTGGTTTCTGTGGATGTGAAACAACATTGAAACTAAAGAGACCTGTACTATGT
>CAUZXP010000294.1:0-21370 GCA_963584105.1 Alviniconcha strummeri | reverse complement strand
CCAACAGGGCAGGAGTTAAAGCACACATGGTGAAATTTGGATAAAAGGTTTTAGAACCATGACATCATAGATTTTATTACATATTACATGTTTGGACTCTTGTTCTACGCTCTCTCTCTCTCTCTCTCTCTCTCTCAAACACACACACACACACACACACACACACACACACACACACACACACACACACACACACAAATACATGCAGTCATACACACCGACGCACAGTGCATGGGACGTTTAACTGTAACGTGATCAACTACGCGGTTCACCCGATATGACTTTCGCGGTAGACTGGGCGTTAAATGTCAAGAATCTGTCAATCAATGTTAAGAATAGCCTTTCATCCGTTGCAGAAGTTACGCCACATATTGACTTCTTAAGAGCACACTCTTGTCTGCCCAGTGAACCCGAGTACTGACTGCCGACGCCACGCTCTGTACACCACAGACCGTTCAGCCTGGCCAAGCCCAAGACGGCACTGTCGCCGCCTCCATGACTACCTGCTGTTTTGGTGCATGCACCAAGAATGGCTTTAACTGCGTGCCAAGTCAGTGCACGGCGCAACGCCCTGCCTTGCCCGTGAATGTCAATAGTGCACTATGTGACCTAGGTATTCAGTGAGACTGCTGTCTGTCTAGTGGGGTTCACAACATCCTGTGTTCATAGCGCTATGTTCATACAGCTGCACTGTATGTCTAGTGGCGTCCACAACACCCTGTGTTCATATCGCTATGTTCATACAGCTGCACTGTATGTCTAGTGGCGTCCACAACACCCTGTGTTCATGTAGCCTGTGTTCATGTGTTCAGGACCACATCAAGAGGACTATAACAATACCCTGACCACCCCAGGAGGAATGGAATTCCCTGACCACCCCAGGAGGAATGGAGCAGTACCCTGACCACCCCAGGAGAAATGGAATTCCCTGACCACCCCAGGAGAAATGGAATTCCCTGACCACCCCAGGAGAAATGCAAGAGGACTATAACAATACCCTGACCACCCCATGAGGAATGGTGCAATACCCTGACCACCCCATGAGGAATGGTGCAATACCCTGACCACCCCATGAGGAATGGTGCAATACCCTGACCACCCCATGAAGAATGGTGCAATACCCTGACCACCCCATGAGGAATGGTGCAATGCCCTGACCACCCCATGAGGAATGGTGCAATACCCTGACCACCCCATGAGGAATGGTGCAATACCCTGACCACCCCATGAAGAATGGTGCAATACCCTGACCACCTCATGAGGAATGGTGCAATACCCAGACCACCCCATGAGGAATGGTGCAATACCCAGACCACCCCATGAGGAATGGTGCAATACCCAGACCACCCCATGAGGAATGGTGCAATACCCGGAACACCCGCATGAGGAATGGTTCAATACCCGGAACACCCCATGTGAATGTCAGGACTGTGGCTTGCACGTGGCCATGTCACTGAGTGCAATTCCTCGTCCATCGACCAGGAGCCGAAAGGGAGAAAAATGTGTTTCAGAATGGCTGGATCCGGTGAGGGACCTTCGTTCTCTGAAAGATTTAAAACTCTAATTGTTACATACGGCTGAGATAGGGCTATGGATTCGCGCTGCTTCAAGCTAAGACCCAGCACGTGGCTGCTGGCCGCCGGTTGAGTGAATCAGTGGGTGCGGGCATCGATCTCGCCGTCCTCAGCAGCTGATCGCTGCAGTTACCGAGTCATTCACACCCTCCGAATCCCCATCTCAGTCGATCCATCGGCAAAACGGAATCGAGGGAGCCAAGGAAATGGCGGACCTGGGGAGAGATTTGTGTCCTACTTAGGCACCTCCGGCCCCGCGCTGGGTGTGCATGAACGCAGGCTGCACGAGCACAGAGGCCTGAAGGACCGCATGAGCATGGGCACAGGGGCATGCACAGAGGGGCATCATCACACGGACATCAAAACAGAGGCGACAATCTACCGCACAAGGTGTGAACACACGGCGCTTTACAGTAACACTAACAACACACACACACTCACGCGCCAGATGGGGGGATAGGCACGGCCGTGAAAAACAGTTTAGAAAGTTATTGAACAGGTGTGGGTGGCTTATAACAGAGGAGGCATAATCAGAATGGCGGAGTGTTTGAGGCAAATTGGTGACATGGGTATGACCACACAGGCATGATCACACGGGCATGACCAGTCATGTATGACCACAGGAGCATGACCACACAGGCATGATCACACGGGCATGACCAGTCATGTATGACCACAGGAGCATGACCACACACGCATGAGCACACGGACATGACCAGTCATGTATGACCACAGGAGCATGACCACACAGGCATGATCACACGGGCATGACCAGTCATGTATGACCACAGGAGCATGACCACACAGGCATGATCACACGGGCATGACCAGTCATGTATGACCACAGGAGCATGACCACACACGCATGAGCACAAGGCCAGGGCATGATGGCGTCCTTGCTGCTGACCGCGTCGCGTCGGACAGGAAATTCCGATTCTGACCTGACTGAAGCCGACACTGACAACTAGACAACGTATTCACAGTCACGACAGTCCCAACGACACAGACAACTAGACAACGTGCCCACAGTCCCGACAGTCCCAACGACACAGACAACTATACAACGTACCGACAGTCCCGACGACACAGACAACTAGACAACGTCCCGACCGTCCCAACGACACAGACAACTAAACAAAGTGCCGACAGTCCCAACGACACAGACAACTAGACAACGTGCCGACAGTCCCGACGACACAGAAAACTATACAACGTACGACAGTCCCGACGACACAGACAACTAAACAAAGTGCCGACAGTCCCAGTGACACAGACAACTAAACAAAGTGCAGACAGTCCCGACGACACAGACAACTAGACAACGTGCCGACAGTCCCGACGACACAGACAACTAGACAACGTGCCGACAGTCCCGACAGTCCCAACGACACAGACAACTAGACAACGTGCCGACAGATCCTGACACAATCCAATAAATATTTCCTGTTCACGACATAGTTACCGGCATAAAGATAGACATATTCTACACTTATCCTATTCGATCACTCCGGCCACGGTAGCGGCACCACAGGCAGCCCCGGACCGGCACAGCTCTAACCGTCATTAACCAACTTTCCTCCAAGTTAAAAATAGATCTGGACTGGAGAGACGTCACACAAACACTTCGTCTTTGTGTGACATCTTTCCACCGCTGATTAATTCCCTTGTTTATTGATTCTAGACTAGACAGAAATGTGCTGGGCTCTCTTTCAAAACCTGCTGGGGGGCGATACAAACCGTTGCCGTTGGCTTGGTTTCGTGTGGTTCACTAAAACGAGTCTGTTAATCGTGTCCGTATCAGCTTCGGTCAGTGGGCCAGCATACAACACACCACACCACCTTCCCAAACACAACCGCTATCGCCTAGGAACTCTTGCCGTCAGCGGGCTGCCATAAAACCGTGTTCGTTGTGCAGAAGAACTAACTGAACAAAGAGACGTCTCTGCAAGGCCTTAGCAAAAAGGATCGTTCTTCGACCTCGCGGGTTTACTGTAACTGTACAATTAATAAAGAGCAAATTAACATTCGGTGTGTATGTGTGTGTGTGTGTGTGTGTGCGTGCGTGCGTGCGTGCGTGCGTGCGTGCGTGCGTGCGTGCGTGCGTGCGTGCGTGCGTGTGTGTGTGCGTGTGTGCGTGTGTGTGTGTGTGTGTGTGTGTGTGTGCGTGTGTGTGTGTGTGCGTGCGTGCGTGTGCGCTTGTGTGCGTGAGTGCGTGTGTGTGTGTGTGTGAGAGAGAGAGAGAGAGAGAGAGAGAGAGAGAGAGAGAGAGAGAGAGAGAGAGAGAGAGAGAGAGAGAGAGAGAGAGAGAGAGAGAGAGAGAGAGAGAGAGAGAGAGAGAGAGAGAGAGAGAGAGAGAGAGAGAGAGAGAGAGAGAGAGAGAGAGCGGGGATGGTTTAAAAAAGAAATTACCACAGCTTTGATTCTTTGTTCTTGACAATCACGTGGAGTAAACTCTCACAATAGCATGGACCAGGAGGCAGCCATTGTGAATCAAGGAAGAGAACTGCACTGGCTGGGATGCAGGGAGTTGTTTACTGTTCGAAAGCAAGCATGCGTACGTGTGTTTTTATTTTATTTTCAGAAACATAAGTGGTAATTTTGGCCTTTGGGGAAGATTTTGGGCTCTGAGGCAGACGGGGAGAGAACGCGACCAGAGGGAAGCCTCACAAACCTTCCTCACACATCACCCACAGCAACACCGCCTCGTCAGCCATCACCCACAGCAACACCTCCTCGTCTGCCATCACCCACAGCAACACCGCCTCGTCTGCCATCACCCACAGCAACACCTCCTCGTCTGCCATCACCCACAGCAACACCGCCTCGTCTGCCATCACCCACAGCAACATTGCCTCGTCTGCCATCACCCACAGCAACATTGCCTCGTCTGCCATCACCCACAGCAACACCACCTGACCTGTCATCACCCACAGCAACACCACCTGACCTGTCATCGCCCACAGCAACACCACCTGACCTGTCATCACCCACAGCAACACTGCCTCGTCTGCCATCACCCACAGCAACACCGCCTGACGTCTCATCGCCCACAGCAACACCGCCTGACGTCTCATCGCCCACAGCAACACCACCTGACCTGTCATCGCCCACAGCAACACCACCTGACCTGTCATCACCCACAGCAACACCGCCTGACGTCTCATCGCCCACAGCAACACCGCCTCGTCTGCCATCACCCACAGCAACACCGCCTGACGTCTCATCGCCCACAGCAACACCGCCTGACGTCTCATCACCCACAGCAACACCACTGACGTCTCATCACCCACAGCAACACCACTGACGTCTCATCACCCACAGCAACACCACCTGACCTGCCATCACCCACAGCAACACCACCTGACCTGCCATCACCCACAGCAACACCGCCTGACGTCTCATCGCCCACAGCAACACCGCCTGACATCTCATTGCTTATTCGACAGTGGCAACGACCCCGTCCAGAATCAGCACAACGTCAGCATCCTCATTCAGACTCGACACATGTTCAGTCTCCTTTGGATTCAGTACAAAGCTCGCTGTCTCGTTCAGATTCAGTACAAAGCTCGCTGTCTCGTTTAGATTCAGTACAAAGTTCGCTGTCTCGTTCAGATT
This sequence comes from Alviniconcha strummeri, assembly GCA_963584105.1. Lineage (NCBI taxonomy): Eukaryota > Metazoa > Mollusca > Gastropoda > Provannidae > Alviniconcha > Alviniconcha strummeri. Next base: position 16,181 of record CAUZXP010000294.1, on the reverse strand, counting down.
CAGGACAAAGTTCGCAGTCTCGTTTAGATTCAGTACAATGTTCGCAGTCTCGTTTGGGTTTGACAGCGCTAACAGCTTCGTCTGGACATGACACAACGTCAGCAGCCTCGACTGGACATGACACAACGTCAACAGCCTTGACTGGACATGACACTGTGTTAGCAGCCTGGAGTGGACATGTCACTGTGTTAGCAGCCTGGACTGGACATGACACAACGTCAGCAGCCTCGACTGGACATGACACAGTGTCAACAGACTTGACTGGACATGACACCGTGTTAGCAGCCTGGAGTGGACATGACACAACGTCAACAGACTTGACTGGAAATGACACAACGTCAGCAGCCTGGAGTGGACATGACACTGTGTTAGCAGCCTGGACTGGACATGACACAACGTCACCAGCCTGGACTGGACATGACACAACGTCACCAGCCTGGACACGACACCATGCTGAACGCTTTGCCTGGACATGACACAGCCAAATGTCAACAGCCGCCTTTGGACCCGACAGTGCCGTTACCTCGGGACCATCCACATGACAGTCGCTTAAAGCATACTGACCGCCGTAACCATTGACTGCTGTTACCACTGACCGCCGTAACCACTGACTGCTGTAACCACTGACTGCCGTAACCACTGACTGCTGTAACCACTAACTGCCGTAACCGGTCTGTTGGTCTTGAATTTGTCAACCAGATAGCGACCCTCTGCCATCCCTCCCCCTCCCCTCCCCCTCCCCCCCCCCCCCACCCCTTCATTTTTCGACCTGTTTCACTGAAGCGTGAAATCTCCCGTTTCCAACGTATCAAAACAACAGGCATCCCCATCTCGCGACCGACAAACAAATCCGTCAAAACAGCGCGGCCGTCACAACAAGCCATCATCGCGCAATTACCGCCAATCACGCCAATCACCGCCCGTGCGCCCAGTGAGGACAGCGGGCAACGACACCGTGGAGACCAAAGCGTGACCTCCTTCAGACCGGCCCAGCGCCACGAGGAGACAAGGAGGTTTCCTCGGGAGCTTTTCCTCCCCGCCTCTTGATCAATGCTGACCCACGGAGCCACCGAGATGGACAGATCGACAAACGGCCAAATCGGATCAGGTCCACAACGAGATCGCAAATTTCTTTGATTTCGCTCAATTCGCCACAGGCCGCAGCCAGTTAACGCCTGCAGCGGAGGAGATAGGGTGTCGGCAGATACCGCGCCATCCCTCCCTCAGATACAGCGGTAACAGCCACCCCTCTCTCAGCTACAGCGGTAACAGCCACCCCTCCCTCAGCTACAGCGGTAACAGCCACCCCTCTCTCAGCTACAGCGGTAACAGCCACCCCTCCCTCAGCTACAGCGGTAACAGCCACCCCTCTCTCGGCTACAGCGGTAACAGCCACAGTCTCACAGTCGTGACAAAAACGTTGCAACAAGGCACCACTGTTCCGCACTCTCCTGTGACTACAAACAGACCCCTCTTTCCCAAACTCAATCCGTAACCCTCGCTTACCGGCAGACAAACATGTCCCCCTCTCTCATCGATACAAAAATGCATCTCTCTCTCTCTCTCATTGATACAAAAATGCATCTCTCTCTCTCATTGATACAAAAATGCATCTCTCTCTCTCATTGATACAAAAATGCATCTCTCTCTCAGTGATACAAAAATGCATCTCTCTCTCTCATTGATACAAAAATGCATCTCTCTCTCATCGATACAAAAATGCATCTCTCTCTCTCATTGATACAAACAGACCCCCTCTCTCTCATGGATGCAAAGATATCCCTTTCTCTTGTGCATACAAACATACCCTACTCTCTCATGGATACAAACATGCCCCTCTCTCCTATGCACATAAACATACGCCCCGTCTCTCTCTCTCTCTCTCTCTCTCTCTCTCTCTCTCTCTCTCTCTCTCTCTCTCTCTCTCTCTCTCTCTCTCATACAAACGCATCTCTCTCTCAGACATACAAACGCACCTGTCTCTGAAACATGCACGTACCCTTCTCTTTCGTTCATACAAACATACCCGCCTGATAGGCTTGATGTGACTTTCGTGATTTTCTTAATACTATGTCCTCTTCAATTTTGGACATCTTGCTGACACTTTATCTTGATCGCGATGTTCTCGCCGTCAAACAGCTAACTTTTTTCTTTTTTCTTGTTGTCGAACTGAAGAAATATGTACATGATCATTTTGCAAACGGCCGTCCTGTTGGCGAAGGCATTGTTAACTTGCCCGTCACGTCGATCAGCCATGTTTGTGACGTAACTATGAGCGGTGCACGTATCTGTTTCCCGGCTCCCCAGTCGTGCCAGCGTTACACGACGGCTGAACTGTGGGCTTTGGACAAACCCTACGTTTGTTCATTGGATGTCTTTGGCTGAACTGTGGGCTTTGGACAAACCCTACGTTTGTTCATTGGATGTCTTCACCCGTCTCACTGGTCTCAACAAAGCAAGGCCCAAAAGCTAAGACTTGATTTTGGAATCCGCAGAAGCTGCAATCAGATACAGCATCGGAAAGTCGTTTTTGTCGCCCCCATGAAACCGGGGAAAAAACAAACAAACAAAAACAAAACAAACAAACAAACGAGAAAGAAAAAAGAAGAAGCTCAAAATGCTTTACAGTTTTCATACCAGTACTCTATAAAGTGGGAAAAATGGTACACACACACACACACACACACACACACACACACACACACACACACACACACACACACACACACACACACACACACACACACACACACACACACACGCACACACACACACATACTGAGGGAGAGAGAAAAGAAAAACGGCTCTAACAACGTATAATAAAACAAGCAAGTACAGCTCCGGTCACCAGCAACATCAGACAAACTCCGCGCTGTCGATGCGAGGTACCGCAAATCATCATTAAAATCATCGAATGCTTTAAGGAGCTCACGGCGTAATGCTAGATCATCGTACACGTCCATTGGATTTATTTAATCACCAAAGTTACGATCTTTTCGAATCGGATTGCGCACGTGTACCGAATCGGTCTCTTAGCGGCCATCATGAATCTCGTATCAAACAGCTCGAGTTCGTACCCAGCGGCAACCTAACGCCAGCGCAAAGCAGCTTACGCGGGGGCCGGAAGGGGGGGGGGGGGGGGTTAGGCGGGAAGGTTTTACAAACAGTGGCTGTGATTAGGATGTCGGTAGCCACTGTAACCACTTCACTGGCCGCAAAAGTAAGAGTTTATAACCATCGCTTAGGACGGCGTACGTGGCGTTGTGACCTATTAAACCGGCTCCTGTGGCAGTGTCCTAAAAGGGCGATGTCATAATAGACCTAAGATGCGTGTCTGTAGTGTCCGAATGATGATATCGTAAGACCTAAAGATGCGTGCCTGTGGTGTCCGAAGAAAGATGATACCGGAAGACCTAAAGATGCGAGCTACCAGTGGGTCCAGTGGTAAGCCGTCTGTAGTGCTAAAGGAAGATAAGGCCACATACATATCGCAGTGGAAAAAAGAAAGAAAAAAGAAGAAAAAAGGTGATGTTATGATAAATGTAAACGACTACCAATCAAACTGTGGCACCAACAATAAGACGTTTTTGGAATCATGTCTGTACAGTTTGGTTCACGAGTTTTTTCCTCATCCTTCATTCCTTGGGCAGGTTGACTCTTACTCCAAGCATAGTATTCTACCGTACATGGGCGCGCGTGCGCGCATGCTCTCTCTCTCTCTTTCACACACACACACACACACACACACACACACACACACACACACACACACACACACACACACACACACTGTCTGTCTGTCTGTCTGTCTGTCTCTCACACAGACACAGACACACACACACACAGACACACACACACACACACACACACACACACACACACACACACACACACACACACACACACACACACACACACACACACACAGAGACGTCATGCGAGTATCACAGGCAACAAAAATGTCCACTCGTTGTCTGTAATAATAATGACGTACATTTATCATGCGTTCATCAACGCCCTGAGCGCTCACATCATACATAATAACTTAAATATTATGCTATACACACTTAGAGGACAGTCCTACCATAACAATTTGCATAAGGCATTATATTATGAAAACACACACACACACACACACACACACACACACACACACACACACACACACACACACACACACACACACACACACACAATGACAGCAGCAAAAACTCGGTGCTGATAGTAGTTGGCGCGGAAATACGGTGAGAAGAGGAAGGTTTTCAGTTTGGCTTTAAAAGATGACTAGGTTGAGCAATGTCGAAGGTCTTATGGGAGTGAATTCCAAATGTGGGCCCAAAAGCAAGAGAAAGTACGAAAGCCATGAGTCTTGCATTTGTATTGCTAGATTTTCAGCATGGGGGGTGTCAGAAGAAGAGCGTAGTGTACGAGACGGAATGTAGACATGTAGCAGTTCAGAGAGGTAAGGAGGACCAGAACCATTTATAACATTGAATCACATACAAGCGACTTTAAATACATTCTGAAATGGAAAGCCAGAACCGTTTTTTTCCAGGAGAGGAGTTGAGTGTTGGTAGCGGGGTGCCAAGAGAACGAGTCTTGCAGCAGAATTTTGAATTTTCTGAAGTGGTTGCATGACAGAATTAGGCGTACCCATGAGGAGACAGTTGCAGTAGTCGAGCCGTGAGAGGATATAGGAAGTAACAACAGTCTTGGCTGCATCTTCAGTGAGAAACCTGCGGATTGAACCAATGCATTTAAGCTCGAAATAAGCAGTTTGGCAGAGTTTTATGACGTGCTTTCTCGTGGATAGGTTTGAGTCAAGAATGACTCCAAGGTTCCTGGCAGAGTCAGAGAAGGGGATGTTTTGAGAGCCAAAGTAATCGAGTGAGGGAGAGAAACGGTGGAAGGTTTCAAGGAAGACGAAAAGGGAAAGAGAAGAGCTTCTGCCAACCCAATAAGACTATTAAGAGATCACCTGTTGCTGAAGGTCACGCATGAAAACGGCAACTGAGTTACTGGTTAGCTCTCACGTAGCGGGTAAGCACTGAGTTACTGGTTAGCTCTCACGTAGCCGGTAAGCACTGAGTTACTGGTTAGCTCTCACGTAGCCGGTAAGTACTGAGTTGCTGGTTAGCTCCCACGTAGCCGGTAAGCACTGAGTTACTGGTTAGCTCTCACGTAGCCGGTAAGTACTGAGTTACTGGTTAGCTGCCACGTAGCCGGTAAGCACTGAGTTACTGGTTAGCTGCCACGTAGCCGGTAAGCACTGAGTTGCTGGTTAGCTCTCACGTAGCCGGTAAGCACTGAGTTGCTAGTTACCTCCCACGCAGCCGGTAAGTACTGAGTTACGGGTTAGCTCTCACGCAGCCGGTAAGTACTGAGTTACTGGTTAGCTCTCACGTAGCCGGTAAGTACTGAGTTACTGGTTAGCTCCCACGCAGCCAGTAAGCACTAACTGAGTTACTGGTTAGCTCTCACGCAGCCGGTAAGCACTGAGTTACTGGTTAGCTCTCACGTAGCCGGTAAGCACTAACTGATTTACTGGTTAGCTCTCACGTAGCCGGTAAGCACAAAGCCCGGGCCATATTCTCGTCACTACAGCAGAAGGAGCAGAAGTGCAATGAGAGGATGTGACATCTAACCAACCGGTGACCGCGCGCTAGACAAGGGCGTCTCCCTTGCAGCGTGGGCGTGACCCGTGCCTGTCGGTTCAGTCAGCCTTAATTGCACAGTTACCTGTTTCTTACTTACTGTTTTCCAGTTAAGGCCGGGTCTTAGTCGCACAATCACTTGGGACGAGAACAGGCGCTATGCGCGCATATAATTGTTTGTTAACGCGAAGAGAATTGATTGTGACTTTGATGTGTAGACAGCTTGGCGATAAGATTGAGTGGGACTGCATGTCAATTGGTGACTGAACGAGGAACTGTTCAAGCTTCGTGTCGGAAACAGGAACGCAAGAAACTTGTTTCCAGGACTTCTTTTTTTCCCCGTACACGAGTTGCAAAGACTTTCAAAGAAAGCATTCAGGCCTTCACGCGCGTCAGTTAAATGTGACAGATGTGCCCATGAAAGGCGCTCAGACGGTGGGTTCACAAAAGACGACTCAAACACAATGAGAAGCATGCGTGGCTGTAGACCGACCGACTCCAGGCTTTAAAGGAACATTTGTCAGCTCCGGGCTCTCAACACAGCGGACATTAACGTCTGCAGCCACAGTACCCCAGTGCTGGAGCCATGTTTCCAGTTTGCACACGGTACCCAGCTCAACAGTGTGCGTGGAGTGCGAATCCGCCACCCCTTCAGGATGCGTATATAGCCAATGGACCATGAATATATAACACGCACCGCTGAAAACTGAGCTGAGGGTGAATAGGCACCAAAGAAGACAGATCTGAGCGTGAACAGGCACCGCTAAAGACAGAGCTGAGGGTGAATAGGCACCGCTAGAGACAGAGCTGAGGGTGAATAGGCACCGCTAGAGGGTGATTAGGCACCAAAAAAATACAGAGCTGACGGTGAATAGGCACCAAAGAAGACAGGCCTGGGGGTATGGTCCCAAAAAAAGAAGAAGAAACAAAAGAAAGAAGAGAGGTGATAGGCATAAGGAAGACAGTGCTGAAGATCAGCGGGCACCAGTGAAGACGGCCGAAGGGAATAAGAGAGGTGATAGGCATAAGTAAGGCAGTGCTAAAGATCAGCGGGCACCAGTGAAGACGGCCGAAGGGAATAAGAGAGGTGATAGGCATAAGGAAGGCAGTGCTGAAGATCAGCGGGCACCAGTGAAGACGGCCGAAGGGAATAAGAGAGGTGATAGGCATAAGGAAGACAGTGCTAAAGATCAGCGGGCACCAGTGAAGACGGCCGAAGGGAATAAGAGAGGTGATAGGCATAAGGAAGACAGTGCTAAAGATCAGCGGGCACCAGTGAAGACGGCCGAAGGGAATAAGAGAGGTGATAGGCATAAGGAAGGCAGTGCTAAAGATCAGCGGGCACCAGTGAAGACGGCCGAAGGGAATAAGAGAGGTGATAGGCATAAGGAAGGCAGTGCTAAAGATCAGCGGGCACCAGTGAAGACGGCCGAAGGGAATAAGAGAGGTGATAGGCATAAGGAAGGCAGTGCTAAAGATCAGCGGGCACCAGTGAAGACGGCCGAAGGGAATAAGCACCAATGAAAGCTGGGGGCAAATAGGCACCACTGAATAAAGGTCTACACTGGAATAGGCACCACTGAAGGAAGGTCTACGCTGGAATAGGCACCACTGAAGGAAGGTCTACGCTGGAATAGGCACCACTGGAGGAAGGTCTACGCTGGAATAGGCATCACTGAAGGAAGGTCTACACTGGAATAGGCACCACTGGAGGAAGGTCTACGCTGGAATAGGCACCACTGAAGGAAGGTCTACGCTGGAATAGGCATCACTGAAGGAAGGTCTACACTGGAATAGGCACCACTGGAGGCAGGTCTACACTGGAATAGGCACCACTGAAGGAAGGTCTACACTGGAATAGGCATCACTGAAGGCAGGTCTACACTGGAATAGGCATCACTGAAGGAAGGTCTACACTGGAATAGGCATCACTGAAGGAAGGTCTACACTGGAATAGGCACCACTGAAGGAAGGTCTACACTGGAATAGGCACCACTGAAGGCAGGTCTACACTGGAATAGGCACCACTGAAGGCAGGTCTACACTGGAATAGGCACCACTGAAGGCAGGTCTACACTGGAATAGGCACCACTGAAGGCAGGTCTACACTGGAATAGGCACCACTGAAGGCAGGTCTACACTGGAATAGGCACCACTGAAGGCAGGTCTACACTGGAATAGGCACCACTGAAGGCAGGTCTACACTGGAATAGGCACCACTGAAGGCAGGTCTACACTGGAATAGGCACCACTGAAGGCAGGTCTACACTGGAATAGGCACCACTGAAGGCAGGTCTACACTGGAATAGGCACCACTGAAGGCAGGTCTACACTGGAATAGGCACCACTGAAGGCAGGTCTACACTGGAATAGGCACCACTGAAGGCAGGTCTACACTGGAATAGGCACCACTGAATAAAGGTCTACACTGGAATAGGCACCACTGAATAAAGGTCTACACTGGAATAGGCACCACTGGAGGAAGGTCTACACTGGAATAGGCACCACTGGAGGAAGGTCTACACTGGAATAGGCACCACTGGAGGAAGGTCTACACTGGAATAGGCACCACTGGAGGAAGGTCTACACTGGAATAGGCACCACTGAAGGAAGGTCTACACTGGAATAGGCACCACTGAAGGAAGGTCTACGCTGGAATAGGCACCACTGGAGGAAGGTCTACACTGGAATAGGCACCACTGGAGGAAGGTCTACACTGGAATAGGCACCACTGGAGGAAGGTCTACGCTGGAATAGGCACCACTGAAGGAAGGTCTACGCTGGAATAGGCACCACTGAAGGAAGGTCTACACTGGAATAGGCACCACTGGAGGAAGGTCTACACTGGAATAGGCACCACTGGAGGAAGGTCTACACTGGAATAGGCACCACTGGAGGAAGGTCTACACTGGAATAGGCACCACTGGAGGAAGGTCTACACTGGAATAGGCACCACTGAAGGAAGGTCTACACTGGAATAGGCACCACTGAAGGAAGGTCTACACTGGAATAGGCACCACTGGAGGAAGGTCTACACTGGAATAGGCACCACTGAAGGAAGGTCTACACTGGAATAGGCACCACTGGAGGAAGGTCTACACTGGAATAGGCACCACTGAAGGAAGGTCTACACTGGAATAGGCACCGCTGAAGGAAGGTCTACACTGGAATAGGCACCGCTGAAGGAAGGTCTACACTGGAATAGGCACCACTGAAGGCAGGTCTACACTGGAATAGGCACCACTGAAGGCAGGTCTACACTGGAATAGGCACCACTGAAGGCAGGTCTACACTGGAAGAGGCACCACTGAAGGCAGGTCTACACTGGAATAGGCACCACTGAAGGCAGGTCTACACTGGAAGAGGCACCACTGAAGGCAGGTCTACACTGGAAGAGGCACCACTGAAGGCAGGTCTACACTGGAAGAGGCACCACTGAAGGCAGGTCTACACTGGAATAGGCACCACTGAAGGCAGGTCTACACTGGAATAGGCATCACTGAAGGAAGGTCTACACTGGAAGAGGCACCACTGAAGGAAGGTCTACACTGGAAGAGGCACCACTGAAGGAAGGTCTACGCTGGAAGAGGCACCACTGAAGGAAGGTCTACGCTGGAATAGGCACCACTGAAGGAAGGTCTACGCTGGAATAGGCACCACTGAAGGAAGGTCTACACTGGAATAGGCACCACTGGAGGAAGGTCTACGCTGGAATAGGCACCACTGGAGGAAGGTCTACGCTGGAATAGGCACCACTGGAGGAAGGTCTACACTGGAATAGGCACCACTGGAGGAAGGTCTACACTGGAATAGGCACCGCTGGAGGAAGGTCTACACTGGAATAGGCACCGCTGAAGGAAGGTCTACACTGGAATAGGCACCGCTGAAGGCAGGTCTACACTGGAATAGGCACCGCTGAAGGCAGGTCTACACTGGAATAGGCACCGCTGAAGGCAGGTCTACACTGGAATAGGCACCGCTGAAGGCAGGTCTACACTGGAATAGGCACCGCTGAAGGCAGGTCTACACTGGAATAGGCACCGCTGAAGGCAGGTCTACACTGGAATAGGCACCGCTGAAGGCAGGTCTACACTGGAATAGGCACCGCTGAAGGCAGGTCTACACTGGAATAGGCACCGCTGAAGGCAGGTCTACACTGGAATAGGCACCGCTGAAGGCAGGTCTACACTGGAATAGGCACCGCTGAAGGCAGGTCTACACTGGAATAGGCACCGCTGAAGGCAGGTCTACACTGGAATAGGCACCGCTGAAGGCAGGTCTACACTGGAATAGGCACCGCTGAAGGCAGGTCTACACTGGAATAGGCACCGCTGAAGGCAGGTCTACACTGGAATAGGCACCGCTGAAGGCAGGTCTACACTGGAATAGGCACCGCTGAAGGCAGGTCTACACTGGAATAGGCACCGCTGAAGGCAGGTCTACACTGGAATAGGCACCGCTGAAGGCAGGTCTACACTGGAATAGGCACCGCTGAAGGCAGGTCTACACTGGAATAGGCACCGCTGAAGGCAGGTCTACACTGGAATAGGCACCGCTGAAGGCAGGTCTACACTGGAATAGGCACCGCTGAAGGCAGGTCTACACTGGAATAGGCACCGCTGAAGGCAGGTCTACACTGGAATAGGCACCGCTGAAGGCAGGTCTACACTGGAATAGGCACCGCTGAAGGCAGGTCTACACTGGAATAGGCACCGCTGAAGGCAGGTCTACACTGGAATAGGCACCGCTGAAGGCAGGTCTACACTGGAATAGGCACCGCTGAAGGCAGGTCTACACTGGAATAGGCACCACTGAAGGAAGGTCTACACTGGAATAGGCACCACTGAAGGAAGGTCTACACTGGAATAGGCACCACTGAAGGAAGGTCTACACTGGAATAGGCACCACTGAAGGCAGGTCTACACTGGAATAGGCACCACTGAAGGCAGGTCTACACTGGAATAGGCACCACTGAAGGCAGGTCTACACTGGAATAGGCACCACTGAAGGCAGGTCTACACTGGAATAGGCACCACTGAAGGCAGGTCTACACTGGAATAGGCACCACTGAAGGCAGGTCTACACTGGAATAGGCACCACTGAAGGCAGGTCTACACTGGAATAGGCACCACTGAAGGCAGGTCTACACTGGAATAGGCACCACTGAAGGCAGGTCTACACTGGAATAGGCACCACTGAAGGCAGGTCTACACTGGAATAGGCACCACTGAAGGCAGGTCTACACTGGAATAGGCACCACTGAAGGCAGGTCTACACTGGAATAGGCACCACTGAAGGCAGGTCTACACTGGAATAGGCACCACTGAAGGCAGGTCTACACTGGAATAGGCACCACTGAAGGCAGGTCTACACTGGAATAGGCACCACTGAAGGCAGGTCTACACTGGAATAGGCACCACTGAAGGCAGGTCTACACTGGAATAGGCACCACTGAAGGCAGGTCTACACTGGAATAGGCACCACTGAAGGCAGGTCTACACTGGAATAGGCACCACTGAAGGCAGGTCTACACTGGAATAGGCACCACTGAAGGCAGGTCTACACTGGAATAGGCACCACTGAAGGCAGGTCTACACTGGAATAGGCACCACTGAAGGCAGGTCTACACTGGAATAGGCACCACTGAAGGCAGGTCTACACTGGAATAGGCACCACTGAAGGCAGGTCTACACTGGAATAGGCACCACTGAAGGCAGGTCTACACTGGAATAGGCACCACTGAAGGCAGGTCTACACTGGAATAGGCACCACTGAAGGCAGGTCTACACTGGAATAGGCACCACTGAAGGCAGGTCTACACTGGAATAGGCACCACTGAAGGCAGGTCTACACTGGAATAGGCACCACTGAAGGCAGGTCTACGCTGGAATAGGCACCACTGAAGGAAGGTCTACGCTGGAATAGGCACCACCGAAGGAAGGTCTACGCTGGAATAGGCACCACCGAAGGAAGGTCTACGCTGGAATAGGCACCACCGAAGGAAGGTCTACGCTGGAATAGGCATCACCGAAGAAAGGTCTACGCTGGAATAGGCATCACCGAAGAAAGGTCTACACTGGAATAGGCATCACCGAAGAAAGGTCCACACTGGAATAGGCACCACCGAAGGAAGGTCCACACTGGAATAGGCACCACTGAAGAAAGGTCCACACTGGAATAGGCACCACTGAAGAAAGGTCCACACTGGAATAGGCACCACTGAAGGAAGGTCCACACTGGAATAGGCATCACTGAAGGAAGGTCTACACTGGAATAGGCACCACTGAAGGAAGGTCTACACTGGAATAGGCATCACTGAAGAAAGGTCTACACTGGAATAGGCATCACTGAAGGAAGGTCTACACTGGAATAGGCATCACTGAAGGCAGGGCTGAAGGGAATAGGCACCACTGAAGGAAGGTCTACACTGGAATAGGCACCACTGAAGGCAGGGCTGAAGGGAATAGGCATCACTGAAGAAAGGTCTAAACTGAAGGCAGGGCTGAACTGGAATAGGCATCAACAAGAGGTCAATAGGCACCAATGAAGAAAAGGCTTGAGGTGAATAGGCACCACTGAAGACAGGGCTGAAAGTGAATATGACTGGGGTCAAAACAGATAAGAGTATAATTTCTGCGTCCGCAGTCCCCCGTGGCGGAAGGTGCCGGTGATGACGGTAGGGAGGAGAAGTGCAACCAGAAACCGGAACCGAAGAAGCGCGCCACCTTTCAGAAAGGATTTCTCTCTCGACCGAAGCGGAAAACGGCAATAAATTAGGCAGAAACAGGGGCGGGCAGAATGAGTTTCCAATGGGCGTTGGCAGTGCCAGACCAATCAAGAAGCCCGCGGGAGCTGGAGTGGACAAGTGCTGTCCTCCATCAAGCGGAGGGCGGCCGTTACTCTCCTCGCTCCCTCCCTGCCCTCCGGGTCCTTTGCAGCCCTGCGGGCTAAAGTGCCACTCACCATCGCTGTTCAACGGACGATCTGTAGTCGAGCGCTGGGCGGGCAAACAGACACAGCCAGGTTTCAACCCAATCTCCAAGCACTGGTTTACGACATCCTTCCTTCAACCACTGCCGTATTTAGTTACTCCACAGGTCCCAGAAAACTGTCAGACGTTTGTTTTATAACTGACCATATTCCAAAATCGTCTGAATCGAGACGGAACTTCTTTTTTTACCCGGGGTGGATGCGTCTCATGTTTACGTGCGTGCTTGGGCGCTAGGTTGCTTCTACAGTCATAGTACCCGAACCTTTCGGAGGGCGCTGACCGCGTCGGTGGATAGGTGCGCGGAGATAAAGAGTACCCCTTCAGTGGCGTAACCAAATCTGGCAGAGCTTGGAGGCAGGTGCCGGAAAGTGATGCTCGGAGTGTGGCTTCAACCCGCGGCATGGAACAGTCAAATGCCGAGCTTAGCTGAGGGTGTACTGTTGGTTACCTGTATGCAACAAAAAAGAACAGCAGACATATTCTGAAATAACAGCTTTTCCGAATAAAATACCACCAGTTTTGCATACAACAAAATGGAACAGCCTATTCCTTCGTGGTGTTTCGGAATAACGTTATTAGGTTCAGTCGGGTCCGGAAAACGCGGGAATAGCTCAATGATGGCCGCGTTGTTCGTGCACGGGCGTGACCGTAGGCAGGCAATTAGAAGAAATCGTGTCTTTCGTGACCGAAGTCATCCCTTCGAGAAATTCGACGATGTGGAATTGTACACCAAATTTTGATTTAGAAGACAGGACATCATCGATCCAACGGACGAGATTAAGGACGACATCCGCTGCTTTTTTTGTTGTTGCTTTTTTTCATTTTTTCATTTTTGCGGTAAATGAAGGGGTAACGGCTGAAAACAAGGCTCCTCCCTCAACTAACAATTCAGGTGTATTTCGTCCAAACACCAGTCGCTTTTCTGTATCTCTTCGCAGCAGTCTCCATTGTTTTGCACAAAGTTTTCAGGAAGGAAGTGCTTTTCAACGTCACACGCATGTGCGATACGAGAAGATACGAGGGGATTCCGTCGTCTAAGTATAGTGTGTTGGAATAGCTATTCCGCGCGTCTAGCATACCGAATTGAAATAGGGAATACAGCCAGAATAGCTACTCCAGTTTAGGCGGTATTCGGAAATAACTTTATTCAGTTTTCTTGCATATGGGGCCTGGTATTCCCCACTGACCCCCCCCCCCCCCCCCACCCCCACCCGACCCCCGCTCTCTCCTTGACACGCTGCACTGTACGTGCAGTGGCCAGGCTCAGACAGCTGGACACCACACAGCGATGGACAGCTTCCTCGACACGCTGCACTGTACCGTGCAGTGGCCAGGCTCAGACAGCTGGACACCACACAGCGATGGACAGCTTCCTCGACACGCTGCACTGTACGTACAGTGGCCAGGCTCAGACAGCTGGACACCACACAGCGATGGACAGCTTCCTCTTCTTGTCCCAGTCAGCCCTTGTCAGCCTCTCGTGTCTCGTCTGCGGGCGCATACCGCACACTCACGCTTGTTGCTCACGTTAAAGACCCCGCGACAACCTTCCCACAAGACAGACGCAAGGGCGGGCGGCATGGGACCGCACTCAAAACACGGCATACAATCAATAATCAAAAGGATGGCTGTGGCCACTCATAACGGAACAAAGACAGGCGGTGCAGCGGTAGGTAAAGTCTCTCACCCCGCCCCCATCCCCACTCCCTCATCCTCCCCAGGATCTCTGTCCTTGTCAGCACTCTCCGGAGACAAGCTGGCAACGAACGGGTCTGATGATCAAAGCTCTGACTTCACACGTTTCCGGCCCCTGGGGTCGGTAGTGACAGAGGAACTGCTCCCTTAATGACCCGACTTACCAACGACAGGTAGGTCTGCTGTCCACGTCTGCAGCCGGCGCTGTCGGCACAGAGCAACACTCACTTCCAAACAGCGCTGTAAGTACACCGCTTCGGTGGCTATTCAAACCGCGATAAAAAATGCGACAGTCATTCATTTAGAATCGCATGCGACAAGAGGGCAGTGAGTCTGCTCGAGAACGGAGAATAGCGCTATACAAAAGCGACCAACAAGAAGTTCCGATTTAGTTCCTGGCTGTTGGCTGTTGCAAGACAGAAAATCAACACTCGTGGCCAAATGGACCACGGCTAACTCTGTTCACCACTCTCAGTGAAAAAGACTGATCCAGAATCCCGCAGTTTTTGTTGTTGTGCTGTTGTTGCTTATTGTTCTTGTTGTTGTGCTGTTGTTGCTTATTGTTCTTGTTGTGCTGTTGTTGCTTATTGTTCTTGTTGTTGTGCTGTTGTTGCTTATTGTTCTTGTTGTGCTGTTGTTGCTTATTGTTCTTGTTGTTGTGCTGTTGTTGCTTATTGTTCTTGTTGTTGTGCTGTTGTTGCTTATTGTTCTTGTTGTGCTGTTGTTGCTTATTGTTCTTGTCGTCGTGCTTCATTGAGTGTTCAGACCTGGGAACGTCCTTGTCATTTTCACCAGCTGATGACGCAAACGGTTCATTTTAGAAGAGGAAACAACAAACTCGCCCGCTTTCAGTAAGGTATCAAAGCCATTAGCTGCCTCGCGAGAGTAGCTTTTGCTCTGAGGTAATTTAAGAATTAATTCTAATCAATGGTTAATTCTCCCGTCAGTCAATAGATCCGGGATAAGAATCCTTTCTCTGCAATCGATGTTCTCGTAAGCCTTTTTTTTCTTTTTTTTCTATCTTTCTTTTTCTGTCTTTTGTCTTAATACCAAGCATGACCGAAGTACAACCGGGACTGCTGTTCGTTTTCGCTATTCTTGTTTAAAATCTTCCAATGGAATCACTATCACTGGGATGACAAGTCAACTGATTCTCTTGTTTTCAAAGCTACTTACGCTTGGGAGAGGAGAGAGAGAGAGAGAGAGAGAGAGAGAGAGTAGAGAGAGAGAGAGAGAGAGAGAGAGAGAGAGAGAGAGAGAGAGAGAGAGAGTTCAGAACTCAGAACTTTATTACATAAGGATTAAGATTTTGGGCAGCTGCCTGTTCTTACAATCTGTCCCTGCTAATCTACATGCCAAAAGGCTACACATAATAGTAACAACACTGACTACCGCAGTAATGATGAAAAACATGACAATGTCATGTTGCTAAAGACGTGTCCATCAGGTGCATGAAGGGCAGATCATGTTGCTAAAGGCGTGTCCATCAGGTGCATGAAGGGCAGATCATGTTGCTAAAGGCGTGTCCACCTGCATGTTGCTATTGGGCGTGCTGGGCCTGAGACTGTTTCCAGAGAGGTACCCATGGGAACCGAGGTCTCAGAAGTGAGGAAAAGAAGGAAGACCAGCCTTCAGGCTTCACTGTCACCAACACAGTTATTGTGCAGCGGTATGAGCCCTTCTTGTCTTTCCTTATACGGAAAGGGATAGGGGAATAACGGGATAGGGGGAACAGGGGGAACAGGGGGGGGGGGGGGGTGCAAAGCCATCACATCGTGTCCGTAAGCCACAACGCTTGAAGAGACAGGAGATCGGAAGGCACAACGAAACTCGAACCGGCG
>CAUZXP010000292.1:0-25633 GCA_963584105.1 Alviniconcha strummeri | reverse complement strand
GTATATCACAAATGTCGTTAAGTTTGTAACAGACAACTCGAAGTATATCACAAATGTCGGTAAGTTTGTAACAGACAACTCGAAGTATATCACAAATATCGGTAAGTTTGTAACAGACAACTCAAAGTATATCACAAATGTCGGTAAGTTTGTAACAGACAACTCAAAGCATATCACAAATGTCAGTAAGATTGTAACAGACAACTCAAAGCATATCACAAATGTCGGTAAGTTTGTAACAGACAACTCAAAGTATATCACAGATGTCGGTAAGTTTGTAACAGACAACTCAAAGCATATCACAAATGTCGGTAAGTTTGTAACAGACAACTCAAAGCATATCAGAAATGTCGGTAAGTTTGTAACAGACAACTCAAAGCATATCACAAATGTCGGTAAGTTTGTAACAGCCAACTCAAAGCATATCACAAAAGTCGGGAAGTTTGTAACAGACAACTCAAAGCATATCAGAAATGTCGGTAAGTTTGTAACAGACAACTCAAAGTATATATCACAAATGTCGGTAAGTTTGTAACAGACAACTCAAAGCATATCAGAAATGTCGGTAAGTTTATAACAGACAACTCAAAGTATATCAGAAATGTCGGTAGGTTTGTAACAGACAACTCAAAGTATATCAGGCTTTTCTTTAATAAACGTCCACGTGGTTACACCAGCCGAAAAGAACAAATCGTTTGAATCGAGACGGAACTTATTCTTTACCCGTGGTGGTGGAGAGTTCAGGAGCTGTGTGAAAGTCTAGGTGGCCGTCCTGGGCTTTCCGTCCTAGTCAGCCTTACAGTTTCTGTGGACGTAAAGCAACACTGAACCATGCTTTGGCATTGGTCACACTTTGTCTCTCATATGTCAACCGACATCCGAGGACATGAAGCTCTACATCATCATCTACCCGTGATGGACACGCTTCATGCTTACGTGCATTTTTCGACGCTACGCTGCTGTTGATTGGTTGGTTGAAGTGTTGCTTTACGTCCACAGAAACCGTAGGTTTATTAGGGACGGGAGCCCTGGACGTCCACCTCGACTTTCACACAGCTCCTGAACTCTGATGCTATGCTGCTTCCACACGGAGTCTTAAAATACCCAAACCCTTCGGAGGCCGCCGACAGCGTCGGTAGACAGCAGCGCGGGGACAAAGATCGAGTACCCGTCAGTGGCGTAGGCAATTCTGGCAGAGTTTTGGGGAAGAGTGCCAGAAAGCGAGTTTTAAAGTGTGTCCAAGTCCCTCAGGAACATGTCTCCTTTTCAAAACGTGGAAAAGATCCATATAATGACCTCAATTTATGGATTTATTTTTAAAGCGCTCACTCAGTTTACTGTCAGTATAGAAAATAGTTTCAGTTTTGTATAGTTTACTAGTGTGTACTGCTCTTGTGTTGCTTAAGATTATATATGATTGATTAATTCAGCTTTTATTATCAGCACAAAGAGTTTAAAGGTCTAAAGTGTCAAGTGAACCGTGGATTTCCTGATATGTATCTGTGGATCAAGGTTGAATACTGTATAGACAAATAAAGCGGTATGTAAAAACCAAAACATCAATTCAGAGTTGTCAGTTGGATTTTGTTCCCTTCTTTTTCCACATGTATGTGCAATACGGTATTTGTCTGCCTCCTAACCCTAACCCTATCCCCTTATCAAAATGAAAACGGCCCCGCAGAAATGTCACTTTCAAACAGACGATCGGAAAAGTAACACGTAATATCCAACACTGACCCCTGTTCCTACGCATCAAGCTGTCGGGTTCCCACGCAAAACTAGCCGCTGGTAAGCGATCACCGCCTGTATGTCTTTTATGCAAAGCAAAATAATAGCTTCGCACTGACTCACCCGAAAGGGCATTCGCCAAAGAACGATCATCCGCGGCCGTTATCTGTCAAGTTGTCTCCCCTTGGGTCTGTGTCGCCGCTTGGATGATCAGTTCGTTGCATAAATCGTGTTATTTTGCAAGTCCGGTCTGGAATACTTCTATAAACAATCATGAGTTTCCCGTTTTATTAACTTGCTGGTTCGTGTGATGGCATGCGAGTTGATTTAGGGGTATTTAGATTCAAATGCGCAATGCCTTCGTTTCAGATTCTGCTGCTTTTCCTTCTCTTCTCTCTCTCTCTCTCTCTCTCTCTCTCTCTCTCTCTCTCTCTCTCTCTCTCTCAGGCACGCACACACACACACACACACACACACGCACGCACGCACGCACGCACGCATGCACGCACGCACGCACACACGCGCACGCACACCCACACCCACGCCCGTACCCACACATGCACACACATGCACACATACGCACACACGCACGCGCACGAACACACACACAAACACACACACACGCACGCACGCACACGTACACGCACACCCGCACACGTACACACACGCACGCGCGCCCGCACGCGCACACTCACACACACACACACGCGCGCGCGCGCGCGCAAACGTTTTTCTCCACAATTCGCTACGCTCAATCCATTCAGTCTCCATCCACAACTCTACAAAACAATGGCTCTTCCGCTGAATTAATTTGATAACAAGTCAACAAAACATTGATTTAAAAAACAAAAACAAAACAAAAACGTGAACTGACCTGTTCCTGTGACTGAAGCGCCGATGCCAAGAGAAATCGCACAGAGCAACACCAAGTCAACACCTGGCACAAACACCGCCATGTCGCCACTTGTCCGAGGCGAGCTTCATTCTTCGCGTACACAGGGAAAAAATATGCAGGCAGTCTAATCAGATGTCCCTGTTTCTGCTGATGTCTTGCCATAGCGTCTCGAGATTCTTCACACAAATTCACCAAAAGCCTACAGCATTTTGAAATGCGATCAAGATGACTCCGGATGCTGTTGTTGTAAAGTTAAGAGACAGTTCAAAGACTTGGACAGTTTCAGAGGCGAGGAGGACGCATTCAGATTAACCCTGATGCACTTTCCCTTACTCTTCTTGAAGCTCAAGCTTCACTAAAGCCGGGTTAGATTTTGCGACTTCAGGCTCTTCTCCTGCACTGGCATGAACGTATGCACATGTGCTGTCTCCCGCCATACTGACAGCTGTACGTCGACTTCTGGAGTTGTAGAGATGTTGTGAACACGGTACCACCACGGCATTCAGAAGCGTGTGTGTGTCGTTGCTGATAATGTTGACTGTGTTTCGAATCAGAATCGGAGTATTTATTGTCCCATTACAAGTTTACAAAGAAATGTGTCCTCTTTAACGGATCTCCACAGACGTCATCTCATATAAAATCACAGTGTAACACTATTGAGGTTCTGATGATAAACGTTCAACAGCAAACCAAGAAATCGTCATTATCGTCACTGTGGTTCACACAACGTCTACGCTAGGTGTTTTTTAGCGTTTCCAACGAAAGGCTGGTAGCCTCAGTTTTTTGGTAGCTGATGGAGACCCGCTGCGGTCATTCATCTTCGAGAAGGTCTATTCTGTTTATTCTTTAACATTTTTGACAAGAAAAAAACCAGGAGAGAAAAAAGGCCAAAAGAAAAAAAAATCAACAACTGATCGACCTTGGCTATATCAGAACAAACATACTTCGAGGTTTGGTTATACCAGACTACATAGTTCCAGATATAGTTTGTGACTGTACCAAGCTATTCAGCTTTCGTTGCACGAGACCACGCAGCTTTGATTACGGCAGGCCACACAATTTGTGTTACGTACGCAACGTTCCAAAGGTCGTACTACGCCACACCAATTTGGTTACGTATGCAACGTTCCAAAGGTCCTACTACGCCGCATAATTTGGGTTACGTATGCCACGTTGCAAAGGTTTCACTACGGCAAGTTACACAGTACTGGTTATACAGGGCAACACCATTTGCGTATACGCAGCATTCGCACCGGGCACACAACCGGATCTCTGGTTACACCAGACACCTCCTCGAAGAAAGAAACACAAGATTATTCAGCTGACCGGGGCTGGAGGAAAGGACGAGTGTAAAAGAGAGACGACACGGCACACAGCAGGTGACGCCTTGATCCGCCGTGTCCAACACCTCCGTACTCCTAGTCGTGTCTTTCTGCTCTGGTTCAAAAGTACTCCCTCGCTGCGTGTACAAATGTACGAGGTCCACATACTGTTCTGTGTAGGTGGTTTGATACAACGCGTGTGTGCTGACGGTGCTGTGGATCTCTCTCCTCTCTCTCTCTCTCTCTCCTCTCTCTCTCTCTCTCTCTCTCTCTCTCTCTCTCTCTCTCTCTCTCTCTCTCTCTCTCTCTCTGTGTGCTATAATCATCCTTGGATAATAAAATATCATTCACCGGCGACCAGTCTTCTTCTTCTTCTTCTTCTTCTTCTTCTTCTTCTCTCTCTCTCTCTCTCTCTCTCTCTCTCTCTCTCTCTCTCTCTCTCTCTCTCTCTCTCTCTCTCTCTCTCTCTCTCTCTCTCTCTCTCCATGGAATACTACATGGTCACAGAATTAACATGCAGTTGTACGAAGTTAACCATATACTGTTCGGGTGTCTTATTAAAACAGAGTTATATCTGAAAGATGAGTATGACTTTAGGCCATAGTGTCCTGCACGATAAGACATATTTTGTATAATACTAATGGTATAACTTCTATTTTGAAGTTGACTATTCATAATCCTGTAGGTAAGTTAATGTAACTTACCAAATATTTTGAAGTTGTAAGTAAAATGAAATCTCTCTCTCTCTCTCTCTCTCTCTCTCTCTCTCTCTCTCTCTCTCTCTCTCTCTCTCTCTCTCTCTCTCTCTCTCTCTCTCTCTCTCTCTCGCTCTCTCTCTCTCTCTCTCTCTCTCCGGCAAACATTAAACTAGCGAGACGTTAAATTATCGAGGAACTTGCCGAGACTTGTTAAAGGCTGAAGCAAATGTCTGGGAGCGATGCAACAGGTGTGTGGCCCTGACAGAATGAAAGTCGATACTTGTCTGGCATTATAAAGAATCCGACTCTCCTGAGGCAGGCAGACTGTCGGTGTCATGGCAGCAGATGAAGGACTGTACCTCCACAGAAAATTATCACGACGTATCGTGTTGATTCTACCTCCGGTCAACGCGGCTTGCTGCACTACAACAGGAAGTTATCACTACAATAAGACGATGACTGTAGTTGCTGCTATACCTTGTCATTATAGTGGGCTATGCCTTAGCGGCAAGGAAAATGTCTGCCTGTCTTTGATTCCCCGCTCTGTTATTACAGTACTCTGTGCCTTAGCAACAAGCGCAATATCTACCTGCTTTTGGTTCCCAACTCCGCCATGACAGTAGTCTGTGCCTTAGCAACACGGACAATGTCTACCTGTCGTTGATTCCCCACTGTCGTTACAGTAGTCTGTGCCTTAATGATATCTACCTGTCTTCGATGCCCCATTCTGTCATGACAGTGGTTTGTGTCTTAGCAACAAGGACAAAGTCTACCTGTCTTTGATTCCCCACTCTGTCATTAGAATTGTCTGTGTGCTAGTAACAAAGACACGTATCGTTGATTTCCTACTCTGTCGTTACAGCAGTCTGTGCCTTAACGACAAGGACACCCTCTACCTGTCTTGGATTCCCCATTCTGTCATTAAATTTGTCTGTGCCTTAGCAACAGGGAACAAAGTCTACCTATTGTTGACTCCGATTCTGTAATTAAAATTGTCGTAGCAACAAGGAACAAAGTCTACCTATTGCCGATTCCCCACTCTGTCGTTGCAGCAGTCTGTGTCTTAGCAACATGGACAGTTTTTACCTGTAGTTGATTCCCCACTGTCATTACAGTAGTCTGTGCCTTAACAATAACTGTCTTCGATTCCCCATTCTGTCATGATAGTAGTTTGTGTCTTAGCAACAAGGACAAAGGCTGCCTGTCTTTGATTCCTCACTCTGTCAGTAGAATTTTCTGTGCCTTAGCAACAAGGACACAGTCTACCTGTCGATAATTGCCTATTCTATCATTAGAATTATCTGCCTTAGCAACAAGGACACAGTCTACCTGTCGCTGATTCCCTACTCTCGTTACAGTAGTCTGTGGCTTAGTAACAAGGACACAGTCTACCTGTCGCTGATTCCCCATACCTTTGTTACAGTGGTTTGTGTGTTAGCAACATGGAACAAAAGTCTGTCTTTGATTCCTCACTCTGTCGTTAAAATTGTCTGTGTCATAGCAACAAGGAACAAAAGTCTACCTATTGTTGATTCCGATTCTATCATTAAAATTGTCTGTGTCGTTGCAACAAGGAACAAAATTCTACCTATCACTGACTCCCCACGTTGTCGTTAAAACTGTCTGTGGCTTAGCAACAAGGATCAACAGTCTACCTATTGCTGATTCCCCACTCTGTCGTTACGGCAGTCTGAGGCTTAGCAACAAGGAGCAACAGTCTACCTATTGCTGATTCCCCACTCTGTCGTTACGGCAGTCTGAAGCTTAGCAACAAGGAGCAACAGTCTACCTATCGTTGATTCCCGACACTGTCGTTACGGCAGTCTGAGGCTTAGCAACAAGGAGCAACAGTCTACCTATCGTTGATTCCCGACTCTGTCGTTACGGCAGTCTGAGGCTTAGCAACAAGGAGCAACAGTCTACCTATCGTTGATTCCCGACACTGTCGTTACAGCAGTCTGAGGCTTAGCAACAAGGAGCAACAGTCTACCTATCGTTGATTCCCGACACTGTCGTTACGGCAGTCTGAGGCTTAGCAACAAGGAGCAACAGTCTACCTATCGTTGATTCCCGACACTGTCGTTACAGCAGTCTGAGGCTTAGCAACAAGGAGCAACAGTCTACCTATCGTTGATTCCCGACACTGTCGTTACAGCAGTCTGAGGCTTAGCAACAAGGAGCAACAGTCTACCTATCGTTGATTCCCGACACTGTCGTTACGGCAGTCTGAGGCTTAGCAACAAGGAGCAACAGTCTACCTATTGCTGATTCCCGACACTGTCGTTACGGCAGTCTGAGGCTTAGCAACAAGGAGCAACAGTCTACCTATCGTTGATTCCCGACACTGTCGTTACGGCAGTCTGAGGCTTAGCAACAAGGAGCAACAGTCTACCTATCGTTGATTCCCGACACTGTCGTTACGGCAGTCTGAGGCTTAGCAACAAGGAGCAACAGTCTACCTATCGTTGATTCCCGACACTGTCGTTACGGCAGTCTGAGGCTTAGCAACAAGGAGCAACAGTCTACCTATCGTTGATTCCCGACACTGTCGTTACAGCAGTCTGAGGCTTAGCAACAAGGAGCAACAGTCTACCTATTGCTGATTCCCCACTCTGTCGTTACGGCAGTCTGAGGCTTAGCAACAAGGAGCAACAGTCTACCTATCGTTGATTCCCGACACTGTCGTTACGGCAGTCTGAGGCTTAGCAACAAGGAGCAACAGTCTACCTATCGTTGATTCCCGACACTGTCGTTACGGCAGTCTGAGGCTTAGCAACAAGGAGCAACAGTCTACCTATCGTTGATTCCCGACACTGTCGTTACAGCAGTCTGAGGCTTAGCAACAAGGAGCAACAGTCTACCTATCGTTGATTCCCGACACTGTCGTTACGGCAGTCTGAGGCTTAGCAACAAGGAGCAACAGTCTACCTATCGTTGATTCCCGACACTGTCGTTACGGCAGTCTGAGGCTTAGCAACAAGGAGCAACAGTCTACCTATCGTTGATTCCCGACACTGTCGTTACGGCAGTCTGAGGCTTAGCAACAAGGAGCAACAGTCTACCTATCGTTGATTCCCGACACTGTCGTTACAGCAGTCTGAGGCTTAGCAACAAGGAGCAACAGTCTACCTATCGTTGATTCCCGACACTGTCGTTACGGCAGTCTGAGGCTTAGCAACAAGGAGCAACAGTCTACCTATCGTTGATTCCCGACACTGTCGTTACAGCAGTCTGAGGCTTAGCAACAAGGAGCAACAGTCTACCTATCGTTGATTCCCGACACTGTCGTTACAGCAGTCTGAGGCTTAGCAACAAGGAGCAACAGTCTACCTATCGTTGATTCCCGACACTGTCGTTACAGCAGTCTGAGGCTAGCACCAGGAACGAAGTGTACCTGCTGTTCAGCCACCGCCTTATCAGCGTAACAGGACGCGTTCCAGCAGTTGTCTGTATGTGATGACGAAGGACAGTAATTCAGGCCCAGTCCAACATGATCAGTGGGGAGCGGCTGTTTTTCTCCTGACAAGAAAGGTCGCAGCATTTCTGGCTCTCTCCGGGTCTGACGCAGTTGTCTCTCTTTGCTATTTGCTCCAGACGCCGACAACGTATCGATGGCTGTATCTGCTCGTTTGTTTCCCGTTATCCGCTGTTGGATCTGCCATTGTCCAACTCTGAAACTCATGCGCTGTCATAGTTATCTCGGTTTACGCTTTCGCTCCCCGGCGAGCAAATCTTCAACGTGTTCTGCAGTTCTTATCGAGAATAAAATTGACTGGGAGTAGCTGTCAGTGACGATAATTATCCTGTGTACGCTGCTTTTTATGACACCATACTCAGAATCGAGACCGACTGCTTGCGGGATTTGAAGGTATCAGACAGAGAGAAGAAAGAGAGGCAGGCAGACAGAGGGGGGAGGAGAGAGAGGGGGGGGGGGGAGGGAACGAGACCGAGAGAGAGAACCAGAGAGAGAAGGAGAGAGACACACACAGAGAGAACCAGACTGGGAAATAGAATAGAGAGAAGAAGGGGAGAGACAGACACAGGAGGGAGAGAGAGAGAGAGAGAGAGAGAGAGAGAGAGAGAGAGAGAGAGAGAGAGAACTCAGAACTCAGAACTCAGAACTCAGAACTTTATTACTCAAGGATTGAGATTTTAGGCAGTAGCCTATTCTTACAATCTGTCCTTGCTATGCTACATAGACAACACATATAAAGATTATTAATGACATTTTCAAAACTTATACAGTATTACAAAGCGGTAGCAACATCGATACTAGCAATACAATTGACCGCAATAGGCACAACTAGGTTACTCATCAATGTCACAGGCAATATATTCTGACGGAGACATGTTATTCACACTGATGTGAATCAAAACTACATATACAGACGTGGAGTTATACTACATTAAAGTCATACAAATACAGGCCTAAAATAGTGTAGAGTGTAGGAACTTACGCAAATTTATTTTAAAATTGCATAGTGAACTAAATGTTTTTAATTTGGGTGGGAGTGTGTTCCAGGTTGAAGATCCAGAAAAAGCAAAGCTTGTCTTAAACTGGTCAATACGAGGGCGCGGTAAAACATAGTTATTTGACCCATACCGGGCAGGAGCTCGGTGAAGAGAGTCACTCAGATAAGGGGGTGCTTTGCCAGTGTGTATTTTGAACATAGTTACACACCGATTAAATTTTAATTGCTTATCTAGTGGAAGAATATTTAGTTTCTTTAATTTTTCCGTAGTTGACAAGGACTGATCTGGTAGGATTAATTTTGCTGCTCGTCTGTGAAGGGAGTTGAGCTTCTTTAGATGAACCTCACTGGCACCACTCCAAACAGTAGAGGCGTAGTTTATATGCGAGAGCAGGTGGGCTTGAAAAAAGATTTTACAAGCGTCACTGTCCACATAGTGCCTGAGCTGGCTGAGCAGAAATAAATTCTTGGATACATGTTTACATACATTATCTATGTGAGACTGCCACTTTAGCTCTTCATCAATTATTACGCCCAGGACCCGATGTTCGCGTACCTGTTGAACGGGAGTTTTTCTTAATGTGAGATTAAGGGTCAGGGGTGTACGCTGATGTTTTTGTCTTGTAGTTAGTACCATACATTTTGTTTTATGAGGATGAATTACCATGCGATTTTGATCACACCACGTAGATACGTCATTTAAGCCTTCCTGAAGAGATGTTTGAACTGACTGAAGATCGCTTCCACATGAATGAATAGAATTATCATCTGCAAAAAGATCACAGACGACATTGTCTTTAGTTATGTTCAGGGGCAAGTCATTAATAAAGATGCAGAATAGAAGTGGACCCAGTACAGATCCCTGTGGTATACCGCATTCAACTATGCCTTCAGTAGAATATTGCCCATTCAGGAAAACGCGCTGTGTTCTGTCTTGTAGATAAGATGTTAGGAAAGACACCGTCGACAGATTCTGGACATAGACGAACATTTTTTTTAGAAGAATAGAGTGGTCAACTAGATCAAATGCCTTTTTTAGATCAAGGAAGACAGCGCCGGCTACCTGGGTCTTGTTGATTGCAGAAAGCCATGTATCACAGAGTCTAATTAGAGCTGTATGGCATGAGTGGTGACGACGGAAGCCAGACTGAAAAGGGTGGAACAGATTGTGGTCTTCAATAAAGAGTATTAGATACTTATGAATGTGCTTTTCAAGTGGTTTGGACAAAATAGATAGAAGAGAAATTGGTCTGAAAGTATTTGGGTCAGTAAGATCTTTGGTTTTAGGCAGTGGAATAACTTTGGCCGCTTTCAGAGCCGAGGGAAATATATTTTGTTGAATGCATAAATTATAGATGTATGTCAGAGATTCTACTGCATAAGGAAGAGCAAGTTTTAACATCATAGAATTGATATTGTCGGGCCCCATTGCTTTTTTGTTCTTTAGTCTTTTAATATACGCACCTACTTCATGTGCAGCAATTGGAGGAACCTTAAATGAATCGCTGGAACTAATCCTATCCTTGCAAAATTTCTTCAGGGATGCTGGGATCTTATAGTCATTAGAAGTGCTAGTATCCGCAGATTTAAGTATGGCGTCAGTTAAGGATAGAAAGTGATTGTTGAACACATTAGGAGAGCATTTAATCTCTGCAGTCTTTGCTTTATTTCGGGACTTGTGTGTAATTTCAGTCATTGCACGCCATAGTGATGCAGTATCTTTGTTATCATTGATCAGTTTTGCGAAGTAAGCTTTTTTTGCTGCTCTGACTAAACTCGTGACTTTATTCCTTTGTTTCTTGTAGTCCTCAAATTTCTTATCGCGTTTGAGTCTGTCACGAAGTTTCATAGCCTTGATAATTTCAGATGACAGCCATTGAGGAAGTGTAGGGTGTTTGACTCGTCTCTTCCTAATTGGCGCATGCTTTTCAACAACAGGAAGAGAGAGAGAGAACCAGAGAGAAAAGAAAGAGAGGGACAGAGAGAGAGAGAGAGACCAGACTGAAAAAGAGAACCGGAACAAATAGCCACGCAGTCAGTGACTTTTTTTTACTTGGAATGAAGTTATCCGTTTTAAGGGGCTGACATCAATTACTTGCAGTGAAGTTTACTCGTTTCAAAGGGGGTGACATCAGTGTCGAAACGACAGGGTCCGCCTCCAGTCTGTCGACACCTAGGGGTGAGTCCGGGTCAGATCCACGAGTGCAGAATCTCATAATGCTGTGCAGCACACAGCGCATGGAAAACGTTCGCTTATCTCTTTCAAATGTTCGCCTGTCTCTTTCAAACGTTCGCCTGTCTCTTTCAAACGTTCGCCTATCTCTTTCAAACGTTCGCCCATCTCTTTCCTCGTAAAAAGAAAAGAAAAGAAAAAAGACCGAATTTTCAACGTGTGTCGGGTCTCCGCCCTAAGATGGCGGCGCAGCGCTTCGTTACAGATGAAGTGATTCGTTTTATTCTGGATATTGTGGGCGATGGGATTAAAAGCAACAAAGAAAACACGTCCAGTGAGGAGGGGATGCCGTGTTTAACCCAGTCCATGTCAAACGTACTGACGGTCACCAACCAAAGAAAATGCAGAGGAGGGGATGCCGTGTTTAACCCAGCCCATGTCAAACTTACTGACGGTGACCAACCAGAAGAAAATGTAGAGGAGGTGAACGGACCTAGTACATCGAGGGGTAGGGGGTGTGGTCGTTGGATAAAATGAGATGTGGTAGTTGAGGTGGAGGTGGTGGCGGTAGGGGGTTAGGACAACAAGCAAACGGTGCCGCTGAAGAAGATGTTACAGTTATATTTTATGCTTCTGATGCTTATGTGTGACTCTATTTCAAGTTAAGTGCCATAACCTAAAAATTGCGAAAAAGCTGAAAAGCGCTGGGAGTAGGAGGGAAGGAAGTTGTCTAATTCACAGCACGCAAAATAACCTCCCTTGGTATTCCTCGAGGGTTTCGGCGTAGACCCTCGAGACTTGAAAATGCGAACGACGTTTAATTCTTTATGCAGACTGTTCGCCGTCAAATTTATTCATTGAAGTGGAAGCGAGTGGTACTCACATTGATTTTTCTTCTTTTTCTCTGATGTTAAATGGGATTGGATTTTGTAGATTCTAAGTCATCCATGCATTGACCGACATTTTTTTCCCTGAAAACTGTCTAACGTTCCTCGTCTAAACTGTTGGGAGGTCATGCGTTCGTGTATTACCACGTTACTAGTTCTTGGTCTGCGTCTGTATCTACACAATTGTATTCAGTAAAAGTACTGGACTTTCAGGTCTTCGTTAGCTGTGTCCCAGATAATATGAATAACTACCCATATTTTTTATGCAAATCAAAATCTGTAAAACCTATTAATATTAAAAACAAAACAACAACAACAACAAAAAACTCAAAACATGGAGGAAATCACACAAGCCAACGGTCTAATGTCAGAGGGTAGTTGTTACTTTGTATTGCACATCCATTCAAAAGCGAAGGTCCTATGAGAGTGAAACAGCGGATCACAGATAAAAATCAATCGTAATTCATTCCTCACGTGGCGGGAAGCGGGGACAGTTCAGTGGTTAGAGCGCCGGACTAGTGATCGAAAGGTCGCGGGTTCGAGCCCACGCTTCTCCGGTGTCAACTTCCTGTGCTGACTCTTATTTCGGTATACATCCCCCCCCCCCCCCCCCCCCACCTGTGTTACCGCAGTAGCACGTAAATGATCCCGGTCATTCTGCCATACGTGCAGGTGGCAGGTTACAGCTAAACACACATGCATCCTACATATGTAGCTTCGAGTGGAGTGACACTGCAAACTGGTGCATGGTTGTATGGCGTACACAGAACCTGCGCCGAAACTGCAGCGGTCTCACGTGGCACCAGCCATGTAACAACCAAACAGTACTGTAAGTACACCACTTCAGTGGATATTAAAAAACGGGCTATAAAAGGCTACAGTCGCTTATTCAGAATCGCATGCGACAAGAGTGCAGTGTGTCTGCTCGAGAGCAGAGAATAGCGCTATGCAAAAGCGATCAATAATAATAATAATAGCTCATTTTATGCTTGAAGATGCATGGGACAATACCAGCTGAATCAGTCTAGAAATCTGATATCACACAGAGCTATTTGTGTCAGTATACGAAATGTGCAGCGCTGTGTTCTGACCTACTCCAAGCCTAAAAACGGACACGTTTAATAGCCTCACTGAACTGTCAGCAGAAAGCGCTATGTTTTCTGTATCCTGGGAACACTAATGCGGAAATCCGAGAAATGACGGGCGAGAGAAGTGTGAGTGTGTGTGTGGAAGGGGGGGGGAGGGGGGCCTCTAAATGACAGGCCACACGATCTGTGCAGAGTTGCCTTCGTCAGCTGAATCAGAAACTGTTCGGTTACACACGTCTGTCCATAATCCGGAAACAAAATGGAGGTTACTTGGTCGTAGTCGGTAACTGTCGCTTTCAACAAAGAAGGAGAAGCACATACTAGTCTGTTTGTTACTGTTTGTCGATTTGTGTGTGTGCGTGCGTGTGTGTGTGTGTGCGTGTATGTGTGTGTGTGTGTGTGTGTCTGTGTGTGTGTGTGTGTGTGTGTGTGTGTGTGTGTGTGTGTGTGTGTGTGTGTGTGCCTGTCTGTCTGTCTATCAGTGCTCCCACCTTGTGCGGTAGATGGGCGTTCTAGAAATCCTCTTTGTTATTAAATCCGCTTTATTACTTGCTATTTAATGCTTTGTCCATCACTACGGTCGTATTAGAGCGTAATGCAATCTGTCATACACCCCGTAAAGGTATGACTCAGCGAGATGACGTTCTTCATTAAAGTTATGTTTGAAAACAAATCTGAAACAAGGACTGTCATGCGAACAGTCTTTCATACATCGAACACAGAGAACACAAAGATACCACAGCCAGAGGCAGGTATGTAGCCTACATTTCATTTATCACCGTTTACCTGTTGTTTAAGTGTTGTTCTGTCGTTTGACAAACGGGCTTACCCGAGAATTCGCATGTTGTGTTGCGTCATATTAAATAAGCATTCTTTTGAACCTCTCGCGTATTTCGAGTTTGTTGGAAAATGATTTGGGGCAGGAAGAGAAATAGAATAAACCGAAAAGGAAGAAAATAAAAACACAACAGATGGTTGGCAGCAGGTCAAGCATGCTGGGCTACATTCGGTCGGACTTACTCCACAGAAACACCTTTCATAGCTGTCGGTGGAAGAAGAAAACGCGCAAGAAGGAGACGTTGCAAGAACAAGTCCAGGCAGTGGAGGTTCTAACGGGAGGGTTGGGGGGGGGGGGGAGTCAGGGAGGGAGAGAGAGAGAGAGAGAAGTTCTAAGAAGAAAAAATAAGAAAAATAAGGAGAAGTTCTAAGAAGAAGGGGGATAAAAAATAAAGTTACAAAAAGAAGAAGAGGAAGGAGGGGCAAGAAAATGAAACGCTAAAAAAGAAGAAAAAGAACGAGAAGAAGTCAGAAGAAGAAGACGAAGAAAGAACAGAAGGGGAAGTTCTAAAATGATGATAAAAACGAAAGCAAGGAGACGTTAGATGAAGAAGAAGAAGAAGAAGAAGAAGAAGAAGAAGAAGAAGAAGAAGAAGAAGAAGAAGAAGAAGAAGAACAACAACAACAACAACAACAACAACAACAACAACAACAACAGCAACAACAACAACAACAACAATGAGAAAGAATGGGAAGCTCTAAAAAAGATGGTGGGAAACAAGGAGAAGTTCGAAGAAGAAGAAGAAGGAATTAAAAATTCAAAAAAAGAACGGGAGGCTCTAATAAGGTAGGAACAAGAAGGTAAAGTTCTAAAAAGAACAAAATGTTATAAGAAGAGCAATAGGAAGAAGAAAAAACAGAAGAAGGGGAAGTTCTCAGAGGGAGAAGAACAACACAGAGAAGATGTAAGAAGAAGAACAAGAAAGAGAAGCTGTAAGAAGAGCAAGAAGAAAGAGAAGTTGTAAGAAGAACAAGAAGAAAGAGAAGTTGTAAGAACAAGACGAAGAAAGAGAAGAAGAAGAAGAAAGAGAAGTTGTAAGAAGAAGGAGAAGAAAGAGAAGTTGTAAGAAGAAGAAGACATATCAAACTGAAGGCACTGATGGTAGGAAAGTGTACAATAAAAAGGTTATTTTTGTAAGATTTAACCTTTCCTGTGTCAAGTGCGATGTCAGAGCATTCCCTTGCAAATCCTCTTGCGCTGCCAGTGAAATTGCTTGAAAAACAAATCTCGATTCCGTTCCTCGTCCACTTAAGAAAGAACACACTACAAACGGCTCTCGACACTCCGCCTAAAAGAGAGGCTATTTCCAGCCTTGTCGTTAATGGAAGCCACAAGTGTTTCCACTTCTTCCTCGGACGGGAGGTTCGCCTTGTCCCTCACGTCGGGACAAGAAAGCGTCCAGTGTGGACGGAGAAATTGTATGACGGCAGCGCTACAAGCGAAGAAACGGGGAAAACAGTGTCCTGGTTTCAAGTCCCGTTTGCCCATTGTGCAGTGTCAGCCCTTGGCTGATTGAGTTTCGATCGCTTGACGGGCAGTGGGGAGAATGAACACCAACGACAGGCGTTTGCTGACGGGGCAGCCAACCTTTCACTAACTTGCCTGGCGGGGCAACCAACGTCCACACTAACTTGCCTGGCGGGGCAGCCAACCTCCACACTAACTTGCCTGGCGGGGCAGCCAACGTCCACACTAACTTGCCTGGCGGAGCAGCCAAACTCCGAATTAACTTGCCTGGCGGGGCAGCCATCCTCCACACTAACTTGCCTGGCGGGGCAGCCGAACTCCGAATTAACTTGCCTGGCAGGGCAGCCAAACTCCGAACTAACTTGCCTGGTGGGGCAGCCAAACTCCGAACTAACTTGCCTGGCGGTGCAGCCAAACTCCGAACTAACTTGCCTGGTGGGGCAGCTAAACTCCGAACTAACTTGCCTGGCGGGGCAGCCAAACTCCTCACTAACTTGCCTGGTGGGGCAGCCAAACTCCTCACTAACTTGCCTGGTGGGGCAGCCAAACTCCTCACTAACTTGCCTGGCGGTGCAGCCAAACTCCTCACTAACTTGCCTGGCGGTGCAGCCAAACTCCTCACTAACTTGCCTGGCAGGGCAGCCAAACTCCGAACTAACTTGCCTGGTGGGGCAGCCAAACTCCGAACTAACTTGCCTGGTGGGGCAGCCAAACTCCGAACTAACTTGCCGGGTGGGGCAGCCAAACTCCGAACTAACTTGCCTGGCGGGAGGTCCAAACTCCTCACTAACCTGCCTAGCGGGTCAGCCAACTCCGCACTAACTTGTGGATTGATAATCTCGCCACACGATAATACTGGATCATTGTGATCGTTAAACACGCCGTAAGCCAAAGGTCGGTGCTCGGAACACCAGTCAACGGCTGAACAAGCAGCTCCACGGCCATTCAGAACTGTTCAGATGTAATTGTGAACAAATTCTTTCCTTCTGTACCGTCTGCAGTCTGATAGCAGGACAGAAGCAAAACTGCAAAATTGCAACACTGTTTCTGAAGATCCGGAATGCCTTCAGCTTTTATTTGAAGCTGTCACTACATATAAATCTGTTCAAAAGTCAGAGTAGTGTGCGTGCATGCGTGCGTGCGTGCGTGCGTGCGTGCGTGCGTGCGTGCGTGTGTGTGTGTGTGTAAATAACGTAAATTACTAGTTTGTTTATTATATAACTTTTGTATTTTCATTAACTGTTTTTTGAGTTGGTTGACTGGGCGTAAAACACCAACTTACTTTCTTACTTTTTGAGTTTTAAAATGTAAAATATGTGTTATTGTGTACTGTGATGTGGTTAATGTTCAGCCACGTTTTAATTTCTCTGATGAGATAATACAGTAATCTTGAATACGACTGTTCGATACCCTTTTTTCTACCTGTCAAAAAAAAAAAAAAAAAAAAAAACTTGTGTTCTCACGTCAGGCAACGGGACCTCCAGCCTTGGTAGTTGAGACTTGGTGTTTTACGCCCAATCTTGGTAGCTGAGACTTGGTGTTTTACGCCCAATCTTGGTAGTTGAGACTTGGTGTTTTACGCCCAATCTTGGTAGTTGAGACTTGGTGTTTTACGCCCAATCTTGGTAGTTGAGACTTGGTGTTTTACGCCCAATCTTGGTAGTTGAGACTTGGTGTTTTACGCCCAATCTTGGTAGTTGAGACTTGGTGTTTTACGCCCAATCTTGGTAGTTGAGACTTGGTGTTTTACGCCCAATCTTGGTAGTTGAGACTTGGTGTTTTACGCCCAATCTTGGTAGTTGAGACTTGGTGTTTTACGCCCAATCTTGGTAGTTGAGACTTGGTGTTTTACGCCCAATCTTGGTAGTTGAAAGGACAGCACACGAGTGGCACGGACAGGACAGGGTGAGCCAGTCCATCACATGTGGGAAGAGTGTGGAGCCTTGTGTATGTCTATAACACCTCAACGCCAGCAACATCTCCACCAGTAGTCGGAGGACTGAGAAACCTGTATTAACCCCTTCACTGCCAGGATGTCAATTCAAAACGACAACAACACCAACAACGGTGTGAAAGTTGAAACGCTTCAGCCTTTCTGTTTTCTTTTTGGTACTGGCATTTGAAAGGAATTTCATCAAAACGCACAGCACTGAAAGTAGATGTGTTGTAGATTGAAAATATACTGTTTGCAGGTGCGTCCGTGCATCTTTCAGCCCGGAAATGTCACATGCTGGGACAGTGAAGGGGTTAAGTTTGACATACTCAGTAGATGCAAAAGGTGAACCTTAATATTCCGTGTATTTTATTAGCAGTCCCAATGTAGGGCTTGAATTATGCTAAGCATACAAATAGTACGCATCGCTTTATAAAATTAATGTTATACTTAAGCCACATTTTTTTTTTTTTTTTTTTCTTCTTCTTCTTCTTCTTCTTCTTCTTAAAGTGTGTTCACGACTCCACAAACCAAAATAATACCGCTCACGTCTGACAAAGGCAGAGAAACGATTCTTCAGAACCGAAGCTCCGTATGAAATCGGAATATCCTTCTCACTGCAGACGTCCTGTGAGGCAATACAGTGATGCTGATCCACAGCGACGCCCGTGGCCACCGCAAGGTAACGGCCAATCACAAAGGCGTCAAGCGGAAACTGCCTGCGGCTTCCGGTTCTATCACGACTGTGCGCAGAGCGAGACAAGCGACTGACTGATGGGCTGATGGTAACAGTAACCGAACAAAAATATACTCTTTGAGTAAAAAGAAGGAAAAAGGGAGAAAAAAAGACACACAAAAAAGCAAACAAACAAAAAAGCAGGAATAGAAACAGAGAAGGACGTTCAACAGTTCAGACCGATCTTGACGCTGAATGTCATTGCGTGCCTGACTACAGCACAATCGGCGTGTCAGCGTCCAAAGACGACGACATCAACAGCTTATACTTAGAGGGCAAAGTGTATTCTCATTATAGCACAAAGCATTTTGAGGCCTTTGTTTCAGTGCTCAGGAGCTGTGTGAAAAGTCGAGGTGGCCGCCCTGGCTGTGAACGTAAAGTAACATTGAACTTAAACATAGGGCCTTTGACAACGGGTGGTCATCGAAGGCTACTTTCTTTTTCTTTCTTTTTAAGGCTAGCTCACATTGTAGAGTAAAGAAAGCCCAAGTGAATATGTTCCACCGTGCAAATGAATTTTTCGAAATATTTCCAACTGACCCGCTGCTGCTAACTGCCTAACTAAATAATAATAATTAAAGTATTTGTAAAGTGCGAAATCTTGTCCATAGAGACTATTCTAAGTACATACACACGCGCGCACACACAGAGGCACCCGCACACGCGAACATTCTAACTACATAAAGCTAAATTTACTCAGCTTAAAACGGGCAGCAAACGGAGACTTGAGATGGATGAAGACAGCAGCACGGAGCAGAAAACATAGCAGATCTACAGTTTTGAGAAAAGAGGTGTTTTTAGGTTGCATTTGACTAACTGACCAAACGAAGACGCTAGAACAGTAACGTCGCAGCCGTAGACGTAACAAAGCTGCTAAGTCTCTTGTTCATGGCTGCCTCAGACTTAACGAAGACACTAAAGACTCTTGCCCGTGACAGAGCTGGGCTCAGTGCTGGCACCAAAACCTGCATCTGTATAACACACTCGCTTCAAACAAGCCCAAACAAGACGGCCATTTTCACGTGATTTACAAATGGCTTCCGTCCTCTGTACTCCATCCTTTGCTCGTGCCCAGCTCTCTTTGGTTCTCTCTTTGATCACAACAGATCAATAATCTCTCATCAAAATAAATCCGTGTTCTCTCCATCTCAAATGGTCTCAATACGTCTCCCGACTTGCCCTAAACGACAACACATGCACCAGAAGAGTGATGTCCCTTTGATCGCCGCAGCTGTCAGCTGACAGCCAGGCCTAGGGATGAAAGATTCTCTCTGACAACGTAAAATTGCTTGCCGGCCAGTTCGGCTGCTTTGCCTTACAAAGGTGAAACTGCTGGTCAAAAATATTTTCCGTGGATTGTACGGGGTGCTGGAATGTCTCTTTTTTTCACTAAAAATATTTATAAAGAAAATAAACTTGTCCAGAAAGACCATTCTAAGCTCGCGCGAAAATACACGAGCACACACGTAAACTAGCACACACGTAAACCAGCACACACGTAAACCAGCACACACGTAAACCAGCACACACATAAACCAACACACACGTAAACCAGCACACACGAACACACACGTAAACCAGCACACACATAAACCAACACACACGTAAACCAGCACACAGGAACACACACGTGAACCAGCACACACATGAACCAACACACACGTAAACCAGCACACACGAACACACACGTGAACCAGCACACACATGAACCAACACACACGTAAACGAACACACACGTAAACCAGGACACACATAAACCAACACACACGTGAACCAGCGCATACGAACACACACGTGAACCAGCACACACGTAAACCAGCACACTTAAGACACAATTTACAAACGGAACTTAAGCAGTTAATGAACAAGGGTTTTAAGGCGGAGAAAAATAGCAGTGCGAGAGGAAAAATATGGCAGGTCTATTGCTTTGGGTAATTAGATGTATTAAGGTTGGATCTGAAGACGTCCGGAAAGGGTTTCTTTCGCAGAGGACATTCCATGTAGCGGGTGGAAGACGGAACCGGCACGGGAACCAGCAGTGGAAAGTCCTTTTAATTAATCCCTCCTTCGTTCCTGCTGCCAAACATCTGTACCGACTCGCAGGGTTCGCACAGGGTTTTAATTCCAGATTCCCAGACTTAAAGACCACTCTCCCGCATCTTGCTGCAGACAGTCAGCACACGGATCGGAACTACTCCGGAAGTGGTTTCAGGTTAAATACTTTTTGGTTTGGGTTTTGTTTTTTGTTTTTGCAATGTTTCGTCGGCCTCCCGTTTTCCCCGTCAATCTCCCTTCTGTGCCTGATCTGCTGACCGATACAACGAAATTCTCAAACATTTCAGACCTTAAACCGAAATTGCCGTAGTTTGTGTGTGTGTGTGTGTGTGTGTGTGTGTGTGTGTGTGTGTGTGTGTGTGTGTGTGTGTGTGTGTGTGTGTGTGTGTGTGTGAGTGTGTGTGTGTGTGTGTTGTGTGTGTGTGTGTGTGTGTGTGTGAGTGTGTGTGTGTGTGTGTGTGTGTGTGTGTGTGTGTGTGTGTGTGTGTGTGTGTGTGTGTGTGTGTGTGTGTGTGTGTGAGTGTGTGTGTGTGTGTGTTGTGTGTGTGTGGAGGGGAGGTGTTCTTGTTGTTCTTGTGTGTGTGTGTGTGTGTGTGTGTGTGTGTGTGTGTGTGTGTGTGTGTGTGTGTGTGTGTGTGTGTGTGTGTGTGTGTGTTCTTTGTGGGTTTTTTTTGTGTTTTTTTGTTGTTGTTGTTGTTGTTGTTTTTGTTTTTTGTTGTTGTTTCCGAAACTTTCTAGTCCTGTAAAAGACAGACCTCATTTTCCACAAACTTTCCCAGTCTAGCAAAGAGTGTAATAACTCTGCACCATCATTACCTCAGTCTGCTACATACGATGCATTATGCGACTGCAGCAATTTGTACTTGTTCTATGTTCTCTCTGTTTATTTACAAGGCTGGTGTGAACGCTACTCAATCAAAATCTTAAGGCTATGATCCAGTTTCGATTACGGTCACATATGACTATTGTCATGATGTGCGGTGAGTTGCTAAGGGAAACCACAGACTCTGGTGTCACCGTTGATCGACTGGTCGTGTAATATAGGTTTCCAACTTGCGATGTTCACGAATGGTCACGTGAACAGCTTTATTTTACTTTATGAGGATGTACCTCTGGTGGAGTTTATGTACCTTGTATTTACACGCATGCCAGGCGAGTTATAACGTAGGTGACTCAGGTTTTGTTGTTGTACTTGTGTTACGTATTTCGAGCGCTAATTAACTCACTTATGTGTTGATTTATTTTCTTAGTCTATCGCC
Organism: Alviniconcha strummeri; assembly: GCA_963584105.1. NCBI lineage: Eukaryota > Metazoa > Mollusca > Gastropoda > Provannidae > Alviniconcha > Alviniconcha strummeri. The sequence continues at coordinate 4,082 of CAUZXP010000292.1, read as the reverse complement.
ATCACGATATGTCATTTCCCATAGCAGCTGAACTCGCGTAGTCAAACGGACCTGACCAAAAGCAGGGTATGTCCGGTTCTTTGCCCAGTTTATTTCCGGAAGTAGAACACGAACGTTGGTCCAATAACCTCACAGTTCAAGGAGACGGCTGTCCTCTGCTAGCATTATAAATACGGCGGAAAAGGGTATAAGACTACTCACTCCTACCAGCACTTCTCCAGGCACTGCAGCAGACACACAGTCGATGCCGTACGCGGATTGAATTACGCTGCGCATGCAAGTGAATAATTAAAATGTTGGAATCAGTAGATTCATGTGATGGCCTGTTGCAGATCTCCCACGCCCTCTAGGTGAAAAAGATGTCTATTGAATTTCCGCTTGTTGAGTCAAGCCGCGAGAGAACCATAAAGTGGAAGCCATGCGCGCACAGAAACGGTTGGAAATGGATGCGGGTAATGGAGACAGAAATAAAAGCCAGAGGGAAGTGGTCCATACGGCAGCAGTTTGTTGTGTGCTGACCGAGAAGCCGTCGCGTCCAACAGAGCATAATTATAAGACATGAGCTTCAAGAGATGACTCCCACCCTTCCTCCAAGCCCTTCTCTTATTAGGAATGGCAACAATGATTATTCTGCCACTGTTATATTTTATCTCTCTGTTTGAATCCCGCTGGCCGTGTCGCCTTCCTTTTTAAAGATGAACGTGGGCAGCGCTCTCGCGTCGAGCGTGTACCCTGGCCACGAAGGCAAGACGGGCAGAGCGTTCTCAATAACTGAGAACATGCTCTTCAAGCTGTCGCGCGCAAGAGTGGAACCTTAGCCATTTCGCTGACAGGGTTGACGGTGCAGTGGGTCACCGACGCCCGCCACCTCTCATCGTTGTCAGTAGATGGCCACGAATTCAGACAGAACTCATCAATTCACGAGTAAATAGCACCGATCTACGTATGGGACCACGGCGCTGCGTACGTCCGCCTTCGTGCTGCTTAAGTCCATGACCCTTCCAGTTGAAAGTCCACGGAAAACGTTTCTCCCATAGCCCAAGACAAAACACTGACGGAATTTTATTACATTTAACTCTATTACGTACCACTTAAAATTCGCTGAGTCATTCATCTAAAGCACAAGTCCTTTCACCAGCAAGACCAGTTTTTGACAGCCATGTCCATGCAGGTCTTTGTTCCAGGACAATACGATAGTTGAGCCCAGTTATGCTATGTTGGTTTAGTACGGTATCAGCTGCTGTAGAGCACTCTTAGTACTGCATCAGCTGTTCTCTTGGTACCGCATCAGCTCTCTTACAGTTCTCTTAGTACGGCATTGTCTGTTCTGCAGTTCCTTTAGTAACGCATGTTTTACAGTTCCCTTAGTACGACATCAGCTGTTTACAGTTTTCTTAGTACGGCATCAGCTGTTTTACAGTTCTCCTAGTACGGCATCAGCTGTTTACAGTTCTCTTAGCACGGCATCAACTCTTTTACAGTTTTCTTAGTACGACATTGTCTGTTCTACAGTTCCTTTAGTAACGCATGTTTTACAGTTCTTTTAGTACGCCATCAATTGTTTACAGATCTCCTAGTACGGCATCAGCTGTTTACAGTTCTCTTAGTACGGCATCAGCTGTTTACAGTTCTCTTGGTACCGAATCAGCCGTTTTAAAGTTCTCTTAGAACTGCATCAGCTGTTTTAGAGATATCAGGTCGACAAGCAGGTAAGGTGTGGTGACAAAGAAGTATGTGGTGGACTCGGTATAATCCAAAACGTGTCATCACGAGTTTCACGTGCAGATACGGCACAACTAAGAAGAAAAAGAAGAACCCTTTTAAAGCGCTATAGATACCAGCGGAAACATTTCGAGCTCACAGTGCTGTAATATATCACAATACAAGCTACACAAAGAAACGGCATCATAATCAATACAGTGAACAAATAGTATGCATGCATACAACAAAGCTCAAATCAAATTTTTTTTTAACAAATCATGCAGCTGTCCCTGATGTAGTTGTGTCTTCAGCATACAGTTTGCCTTCCTCAAAGAGGGACAGACAGAGTAACAATCACCAGAAACTAAGGACCAGCTCCTTGGCACGCTTGCTTTACGAGACGAGCATCGCACTGTTGACACAGTCGACGTTGGAACGCACTACACAAAACTCTCAAGGAGCGCGGAGTGTCGAAAGAAAGTTCCTGAACGCAAAGCATACATTCACAAAGGCCTAGACGCCAAAACCGAAAACTTGGAACCACATCGTCTTTACAACGCCGCACACGACGCAATTCTGCAGTAGCAGCTGTTGCCGTTTTCAGCTCAAACCATCACCGTACCAAGAAAGAAAAAGACCAAAGCCAGAAAAAGTAAAATGCCACACCACGTCCACCCCCCCCCCCCCCCCCCACACACACACACACCCGACTCACACTCAGGCACGCACGCACGCACACGCATACACACAGGCACACACACACACACACACACACACACAGAGGACAGCAGAAGGTGGGTACAGTTCATTCCGGTGCTGTTCAGACAGCCCAAAGAGATGAGCTCCCCAAACGGGAAGCAAAAAGCCGGAGCAAGCCGTGCCTCATTACGGGTTTCAGAGCCAGGCGCCATCCTGCACAGAGGGGTCTGTGGGCTGATGGATGGGCGGGTGCCAGGCTGGAGGAATACGGTGTCAACCTGCGATCCCCCATTAATGATGGATTGAACTGCATGAGCGCACTCCGTGAACCATGTGCCGGCATCACTGCGAGAGACGAGTATACGGGGCTTAACGCTGCTGGCTGCGCTCCTACGGCCCTGATGTGGATGGGGTGTGGAGAGCCGGGTTTCGGTGGGGCGGCAATGGGTCAATCTGTGGGGGGCCCAGATAATAGATTACACAGAGGCGCAGCGAGATGCATAAATAAGATCGGAGACAGAGATACACAGAGGAAACAGACACGAAGAGAGGAATTATTTCTTGGATTTTAAAGTTTCGTCAACCGCTAAGGACGGAGCGAGAGAGAGAGAGAGAGAGAGAGAGAGTGTGTGTGTGTGTGTGTGTGTGTCAGTATTGTGCGTAACGTGTGCGTGCGTGCGTGCGTGAGTGAGTGAGTGTGTGTGAGAGACAGAGAGGGAGAGGCAGAGAACGAGAAAGACAGAGACACAGAAACTGAGACACACAGAGAGACTGGGACGGAGAAGTAGTACTGAAGTGCGACAGACAAGAATAAGAACAGTCTGCGTACCGTACAGTTTGTGACCTTCCACAAGACTATTATTGGTCAGTTCACGTACCGCAGCACAACCAACCGTCACGTCGACAGAAAGACAAACATTCAATGCAACACGAAGACCAGTATATCTGTACATGCCTGACACAACTATCCGAGACAGTCTTATACAGTTACAGTGTAAGGAACCAGTGTAGCATGCAGCATTGCATACCGTTTCAAATGACGTCTTTCATCCTTTCAAGAAGACAAGTCGCATAATTACTGATTCAGCGTGAAATGACATAAAAGCGGAGAGATCAAGGCGTTACCTATGACATCCATTCTGCTTTACATAACATTCACAAATCGGACTTCTACAAATACACCAAGCGAAGAATAGAACATTTACATTACAAAAACTCCAAGGGCAGTTACAGTTCTTGCATACAAAATTCGCGCTTCAAAGACAGCCGCTCAGCGACAGCAGAACCAGTAATCCGAAAAGAACCAGTACCAAAAACAGGATGACAGTCAGATCATTCCTAGGCCAGCATAAACAAAAATTGTCTAATAAAGCAGAGAACCGGCAAACCGACAAGAACCAGTATAAAACAATAAAACGTTGACAATCAGATTATCACACAAAAATTGTCTAACAAAGCACAAATCAAGTACATGGAAAGGAACAACCACCGATATTGGAGAAAATAGAAAATTAATACTAACAGTCACAAGTGTGAGTTCCACGGAAAAAGTAGTATGCAAAATTATGTGTCACTCGTTTACACACACACACACACACACACACACACACGCACGCACGCACGCACGCACGCACGCACGCACGCACACACACACACACACACAAACACACACACAAACACAC
>CAUZXP010000290.1:53383-66023 GCA_963584105.1 Alviniconcha strummeri | reverse complement strand
AGCAAGAACTGAAAACAAAAAACAAAAACAAAATTTCAAACGCTCAAACCCTACTGTCCGGGTTGGACCAAGTGCTCTCACTTTATATGCTCTCTCTCTCTCTCTCTCTCTCTCTCTCTCTCTCTCTCTCTCTCTCTCTCTCTCTCTCTCTCTCTCTCTCTCTCTCTCTCTCTCTGTTAGCCTCTCTCTTTTATTTACTCACCAGCAGCTTCGCAAGGACTAGTTGTTAGTCGGGTTTTTGACAACCTAAGCTACAAATCTTGTCAAATAAGTTTTAGAGCTCGAGTTCGAGTTCTCAGACAGAGAAAGAAACTGAGGTTTTTGAGTGATTGACATTGCAATGACTGGTCATTTGAGACCTATTTTATACACCCATACAACTCCGCTAGTCCTCCGGGTGCTTGTCTGTCTGTCTGTCTCTCTGTCAATCTGTCTGTCTCTCCTCTTTCTCTCTCTCTCTCTCTCTCTCTCTCTCTCTCTCTCTCTCTCTCTCTCTCTCTCTCTCACACACACACACACACACACACAAACACACACACACACACACACACACACACACACACACACACACAAACACACACACACACACACACACACACACACACACACACACACACACACACACACACACACACACACACACACACCAGGACTGCCAGCTTTGTTCTTGACCAATTTGTAGTTCCGGTAACGGAGGGCAGCGTTCAGTTTCACGTCGTTGATGTTGTAGACAAATTCCTCCCGGTTGCTGTCAGTTTTGTTGACGATTGCACCCCAGTTGTCCAACCCCGTCGATACCCGAAATATCGCCCGTAAATCCTGCCGCTCGCATCAGAGTTGGGTACCTTTCATCACAGAAAACAATTCACGTGATGAAAGACAGATTTAAAGAAAAGCAAACTAAACAATTTAACATTATGATGGCGTTGTGATGAGAGGCTTAATTCGAGGCGAGGGGGGGGGGGGGGTACGCGTGCGTGCGTGCGTGCGTGCGTGCGTGCGTGCGTGCGTGTGTGCGTGCGTGCGTGTGTGTGTGTGTGTGTGTGGTGTGTGTGGTGTGGTGTGTATGGATGGGTGGGTGGGTGAACTCGCTGTCAGAGTCTAAATGTATCAAGAAAAAGAGAAGGAAAAAGAATTCAGCAAAGGAGACAGAGACAGACGGACAGACAGACAGACAGAGACAGACAGAGACAGAGAGACAGACAGAGACAGAGAGAGACAGACAGACGGGCGCAGACTTGCGTGGCATATCACTCTTCCCCATAGATATACTGACCAGTCAACGCCGTGCATGAGACCTTTCCACACGTAGCCCGCGTGGTTAAGCAGATACTTCTTGCTGCGTAGGATGGTCACTACCCTCGTTCCACCCTCCCACAGCGTGATCTTCGACCCTCTCAGTGGCCCACACAGACACAGAGAGACAGAGACAGACAGACAGACGGGCGCAGACTTCCGTGAGATGTCCCTCTTCCCATGAGATACCCACCAGTCTACAGCGTGCATGAGACCGTCCCACACGTAGCCCGCGTGGTTAGGCAGATACTTCTTGCTGCGTAGGATGGTCACTGCCCTCGTTCCACCCTCCCACAGCGTGATCTTGGACCCCCTCAGTGGCCAGTTGCTGGACCCTGCGTGGCCACAGACACGCCATCGTCAGTATTTGATAGATTATTTTCTTCTGCTATCTGCAGTTGGCTAAAACGAATGGCTGTGTTTTGTGGCTGTATAGAAAGTCCATATTTCATTAATATAAACTGAGAAACAGATTGCACTTGGCCTAGCTCCTGTGTATGTGTGCGTGTGTGTGTGTGTGTGTGTGTGTGTGTGTGTGTGTGTGTGTGTTGGGGGCAACATTTGGCCGACTGTTTCACGATAAACATAATTATGGAGAACAATTCCGTAGCGTCTACAAGATGCATTGTATGCTCACCAAGTTTTACCGGTCCCCCATTGTCGGAGACAAAGAGGGTGATCAGATTGTCCGAAAACCCCAGTCTGTCCAGAGCGTCAGTGACGTTCCCAATCCCTTCATCCATCGCGGCCGTCATGGCGCAATGCAACTTCCGGGTATCACCGGTAGTGACGTTAGCGCAATATTTGTCGACGTAGTACTGGGGAACTTGCAGCGGACCGTGGACGGCCTGGTAGGACAGGACGATGAAGACTGGCTGGGACTGGTTGTGATTTTCTAAGAGTTCGATCGCTTTGTCAGTGAAGAGATGAGTGGAGTAGGTTCCCCTGTCGGACCACGTGACCGTGAAGTTCCTGTCTTCGCCCTGACCTATGTCGTGGTGCATATCGTAGCCGTCTTTCTTGCTCTCGTGTGTGAAGTAGTCCCCCTTGCCGTTGTACATGCCGTAGAACGTGTCGAAGCCGCGGTATGTCGGAGTCATGCGGAGGTCGCAAAAGCCGAGGTGCCACTTGCCCACCATGTGTGTCTTGTAACCAGGCTCTGAAGCTTCTGGGGAAACAGCTCGTACTGCAGTGGCATAGAAGCGTTCTGCATAGCACTGAGGACGGAGTGTTGAAGACCCATCCGGAACGGGTATTGGCTGCTGAGAAAGGCCGCTCTGGAGGGCGTGCACATCGGCTGCATGTAGGAGTAGTTCAGGCTGACTCCTTCCGAAGCCATCTTGTCGATGTTGGGCGTGTACATTTCGCTGTCTCGGAACCCGACGTCATTCCACCCCATGTCATCGGCCACGATGACCAGGATGTGGGGTCGGTCTGAAGCCTGTTCAGCAGGGTGGATGAAGAGGCAGACGAAGAAGACTCCAAGAGCAAGTCCGTGAGTCAGATGACCTCGGCCTGCCATTGTGACGATTCTCTGAAAGCACGTGACAGTTACATACATATATTGCCATTGAGACAATTCTCTGAAAGCACTTGACAATTGCTCATATCATGTATTGCCATTGTGACGATTCTTTGAAAGCACATGACAATTGCACGTATAATGTATTGCCATTATGACGATTCTTTGAAAGCATGTGACAATTGCACATATCATGTATTGCCATTGTGACGATTGTTCGAAAGCACATGACAATTGCACATATTATGTATTGCCATTGTGACGATTCTCTGAAAGCACGTACGTGACAGTTACGCGCATGTATTGCTATTGAGACGATTCTCTGAAAGGACGTGACACTTGCACACATATAATTATTGCCATTGAGACGATTCTCAGAAAGCACGTGACACATGCACATATGTAGTTACTGTTACGGCACCCTGCTAGTGGCTTGTCCGTGCGAACCGGGGAGAACCAGCAGAACCGGGGGTTGCAGCTGCGCCATCATGGTCTTTATGTCGGTCCTCACTGCATGACGCCGCCCAGGGGCCCCCCACCATTCCAGTGGCACCACTCCGGCGGCCCGCCCATACCTCCCTTCCCCTATCACTTCCCCTGGCACTTCAACCCCTACAGCCCATGGCCTCCGCATCATAGCTATGTCCAGCAGCCCCGATCCCAGTTTCAGTAAATGATGATCGTTGTAGCGTAGCGTCCTCCAGGCTTATCTGAAGCTCATTGTTCCCCTTCCGAAAAGGTACAAAGGTGTTACTGTTCCAGTTCTAACAAGGTATACAAGCCTAACTGCGTAACTAGTTTACGTTGTAATAATAACGGATTTAGTCAGCTGAACCTGTTTATTTGTGTAAATGATCGTGGAAGTTCATTTTACGAACGTGCTTGTTCTTTTTTCTTTGCTGCCCCTTTGCTTGCTTTGTTTTCGCTAATTTTACAATTCTGTCGAATTTTGGTTTTGCGCTCTTTGTGGAAACAGACTTTTTAAAGTTTTTTTTAGTGTTATTGGTTTCTTTTCTCTTTCTGGTTTGCTCTTTTTTTCACAATTTACATTGTTTATTACAATGTTGCGTGTTGGTTATCAGAATGTGCACCATTTATATAACAAGGTTTTTTATCTATGTGTATTCCTTAGCCAGTCAACGCCTTGCTATATCATTTTTGGTATCACAGGGTCACGACTAGACTCCAGAATTTCTGACCAGGATATTAACATTCCAAATTGTTGTATTTCGAGAAACGGTTCAACTGTTATTGGACAGACTGGTATTGCAGTATACATACGCAACTCTATTGCAGACATTACACACAGGCGTCAAGATCTTGAAAGTGACCTTGTTGAATGCATTTGGCTTGAACTGAAACCAGTACGAACGCTCCTAATTTGTTTTTGTTTTTTGTTTTTGTTTTTTCTTCTTATGAATGGTTTGACAACTTTGTTCACATGATAGATAACATCCATACTGTTAAACCCCATGCTGATATTCTTGTACTAGAATATTTAATATTGATTTACTAAAGCCACACTCTTTCTGGGACTCTACTGTTACACTGCTAGGCTTAACCCAGCTTGTGAAATCACCTACTAGAATTACACAGACGTCTGCCACTCTTATTAATCATATATATACAAACAACCCAGACGTAGTCACCGAGGTCAGTGTACATGACCTGAGCATAAGTGACCATTGTCCTATCTCCTGTTCAGATCGATTAAGCTTCCAAAATGTGAGCTCAACACCCATTCATATATATCATTTCGATCTTTCAAACATTTTAATAAGGCTAGGCTGCCTTTTTCAGTGACCTGCACTGGGCCCCTTTCACTGAAGTCCTGAATTGTACTGATCCCGATAAAGCCTTGGCGACATGGTACAATGTCTATCTCACTGTTGTCAATAGACATGCACCTTTAAAGCACAAGCGGGTAAAACATCCAAAGTTACCACCATGGCTTAACAAAGATATCAAGGAAACAATAGCAGAGAGAGGCAAACTAAAGAGAGATACAATTTTCTCTGAATACAAGAATTAACAATTCAACTGAAAGGACAAAGGCTAGAGGAGAAAAAAGGACATCTTGTCGAATTCTAGATTCAAGCGCAAAAAGTCGGAAAGCCATCGACAATAACTCACACAGCTTTTTGCACCTCATTAAAACAGAAACCCATTTAACAAAGTCTCCACCAAAACCAAATCTTTCACATACTTTTAACATAAGGCCCTTTGCAATACAATCAAAAGCACGAAAATAACCAACGGTGATTAAAAGGCCCGGTTTTTGTGAAACATTAAGTTGATGAATAACATCGTCAGTCAGCCGTAGTAATAAAGAGACACTCCGACCTGTAATGCCTCCCACTTGATCAGTGTTTATTATGTCGTGAATCACAGGGCTTAAGCTTAGTGGTAGGTATTTTGCTAGGAGTTTATAATCACTGTTTGTGACCGATATAGGTCTCCACTTTTTAATTAAGCTCATTTCTATGTACGTCTTTCCCCTTGTGAATGAGCGTTATCGCCGCATTACCTTGAGATGTGGACAGACTACCGTCATCAAATGATGTGTTAAATGAAGTAGTGATAAGCTTCCCGATGTAATTCCAAAATACTTTGAGAAATTCTATGGTAATACCTTCAAAACATAGCCATGAACCATTTTTCAATTGTTTTAGTGCCTCCGGGACTTCAGCTTCTTTCACAATCCCTTCACAACTTTGCGTTAGTTCCTCTGAAAGGCGAGGAACACTCGTGTTTGACATTTTTAAAAAAAATCATCCATTTTTATTTTATTTTATTTTTTATTTTGTCACCGCTGATTTTCTTTTTATCAAACTAGCAAAGTAGTTTTTTAACTTGAAGTATGTCACTGATTTGTAACAGTTTATCCATTATCAGTTTTAATGGTCTGCATAATCTTGGCGTTAGCTCTACTTTTTTTCTTTTCTTTTTTCTTTTTCTTTTCTTTTTTTTGAGACAGAAAACAAATTGGTATTTTTCTGTCCCTTCTCCTTCCACTGAGCTCTTGCTCGTATGTGTGGTGCACGGGCTTTGTTGTGCTCCGTGAGCTCTAGCTTCAGTTGGACCTTTTCACGCTTGCTTTGGGTGACAGTACAGTTAGCATTTGCGCCTAGCGCAGTGTCGAGGTCGTTGTAGCTGTAACTTGCGTTTTTTCTCTCTGCGCTTTTCTGTTTGCTATATGAAATTGAAAATTCCTTAATATGCAGTTTCAACAATTCCCACAATGTTCGGTTATCCGTTTCATTGTCTTTGATGAATGATTCAATAATTACGTTCATTCATGTGATTGACTAAAACAATGCCACCTAAAAGTGAATTATTAAATTTCCTGTATCCATCTCCTTTTACAGTTTCACTGAGTTTAAACTGGATAAAACAACCTCTGTGGTCAGAAATCGGGAAATTTCCAGTATCCATCTCCTTTTACAATTTCACTGAGTTCAAACTGGATAGAACAACCTCTGTGGTCAGAAGTCGGGACAGAAGTAATGTGGCAGAAGTCGGGACAGAAGTAATGTGGCAATCAGCAGTTTTATCAAAATGTCCTCGGGGTGGATGGATAGGATGTAGTGTAGTCTTCCTAGCTACAAACGGGGTTCTTTGCCGTTGTCTGTGGTGATATTAAAAACAGTGGATTAGGAATAATCGATGTAAGGTAAAAGCAGCTCTCAAGTTTTTTACTGCAGTGGGCGGACGGACTGTGCCAAGCTTAACCCAGTGGACAGTGGAGCTGGACTCCGAAGATGTTATTTGCCTGCCTCGGGTCAAGGAATGAATGCTTTTATTCAAGTGTGAACAGCAGTATCTTTAAATGTTTAAAATCGGTAAAGTCTCACTTTTGGCAGGCTGTGCTGAAAACGTGGACTGACAATAACCATATTAATACTACAAGTTCTGGTTGTACTCTACTATGGAACAACAGAAATGTAACGTTCCAAAGAATGTTTTTTCTCTTTATATTTTCTTCTTTAAAAAATGGGTTAGGGCAGGAATAATGAGTGTGGCTGATATGGTCACAATGGAAGGTATTGTTCCATATCAAACTGTATGTAGACTAGTAGGACATGCACCAAACAGAATAGCGCAGTTTAATGTTGTCCGTACCTTTTTACACAATTTTGGTATTAAAGCTTTAAATATTGGTTTAACAAAGATTCCTTTGTTTCACGACGAGAAAATATGCACAGCTAAAAACTTCAGAAAAAAATTGTTGAAATTAAAAGGGCTGAACCATGTGCAATCGGGTTCTGGAAAAAGAAATGTAACTATAAAATTGAAGAAAAAACAAAAGCAACAACAACGTGCTTGATGAGTTACAAATGTACACAGGAGATTAGATTAAAAGTGCTTCAATAGAAGATTTTGCACAATATTTATGCAACTAATATACTCTTATCTAAGATGAAAGTAAATGAAAACAGCAAATGTTGATACTGTACCGATACTGCTGATGTAATTGAGCGTTTGTTTGTTCAGTGTCCAGTTGTGCGGCATTTTTTAAATTTTATTGAAGGAATTATTCTACGAGAATGTGGAATTAATGTAAAATTATACATTAAAGACATAATGTTTGGAGTGCAAAGACCAAATTAAAAGAAAACATCATAAAGAAAATTAACCACATTATTTTAATAGCTAAGATGTGAATAAGTATTTTTAAGAAAACAAACCCCAAGATTTGCTTGGGTATAACGTTTGAACAGCAGCTTCAAATCAGAAAAGTTTTTGATTAATGCTAGAAATGCATTTAGAAGTATACTACGTTAAGAAATAGTAATACACACACACACACACACAAACACACACACACACACACACACACACACACACACACACACACACACACACACACACACACACACACACACACACACATGCTTCCACATACTCATACAATTGCACTCACAAGCTTCCACATACACACTCGCACACACATGGGTGGGTGGGTGGGTGGGTGGGGGGGGGGGGGAGAATATCCGAGTTCTACTTTATTTGACTCTATGCAATGTGGTCCGGTGAAACAAAAATGGATATAATACTTTTTCTATCTGGTTAAAGAAAATAGTGATCATTTTTAAACCCCTTTTCTCTTGATTTGTTTAATTCTTCCGTATTAGGATATGGTGACGCAGAAATGAAGGTCTGGTTTTGTGCTGTCAATGGAAAAAAATATCCGAGTATTCCTCTGTTGAGTCCTTCGAGGTAGGCTAGCGTGCATATAGCTCTGTATGCTCTGTCCACTGCCGAACATGTTTCCTTCCTAACTGCTATCATCTCGGTTTAACTCGTTTTCACCATTTAAGAAGAAAGAAAACAAAGTTAGAAAACGATTTTGTTGTTGTTGTTGTTGTTGTTGTTGTTGATATTAAGCAGTTAGAAGAAACAACTTACAAGGGAGTTAATTAGTGCTCGAAAAACAACAAGAACAACAACAAAGGCCCGAGTTGACTACGTAACTCTCACCTACATAAACTCCTCCAGAGGTTCTCTTAGAAGAAAAGCTCATTGAAAGAAATTTGAGTTCTGGAACATAAGATGGAGGAATTGTTTGAAATGAGACAGAAGAAATTGGCTAGGATGATTGTTAGATCACGTACAAAATGACTATTCAAAGGTGAGAAAAACACTCCATACCTTTGTAATCTTGGGGAAAAAAATGTTGTACAGAAAGCCAAGTTATACATGACAGTGATGTTATAACGAAAGAAACAAGACGCTTTTAGGAGAATTAATATCCGTCAAGAGATAATGAAAATGGAAATTTATGTCATAAAACAAGCCAACATTGTCAGACGAAGTAAGCAGCTTCTCATGCGGATTTAAAATAACTTACCTCGAGGTTTCTGCTCGATATGCTACTGCTTGCTCGACTGAATGTCTGATGACATGGACAGAGAGTGGTATATATAGCTATATTTTTATACGCATCAGTGGACGTGCATGTAAAAACCAAATATATATCACCTGTCAAAAGTAACACGTACACAACTCTGTGAACGTGTGTGTGTGTGGGGGGGGGAGGAGGGGCTATCGGCATTTGCGATCCAAGTTCGCGCGATCCGCCTATGTGTGCGTGTCGGGGGGGGGGAGGGGGGGAGAGGAGTTGGTGTGCGTGTATGTGTGTGTGTGTGTGTGTGTGTGTGTGTGTGTGTGTGTGTTTGTGTGTGTGTGTGTGGTGTGTGTGTGTGTGTGTGTGTGTGAGCGCTTTGTGTGACTTGTTGGAGATTCTCTGGTACACGTGTCGCATTCTAGAAGTGACCCCCCCCCCCCCTCACCCCCACCTCGTCCTCCCCACCACCTCCGCGCCCCTTCCTCAAATGGGCAGGTCCCAAAGAATGTGTGCTGACTACAAGATGACTACCGGACCGTTTCTTCTGTTTGAATAAAGCAGCTGTGATGAACAAATATTCCCGCTCCGTTTTCATTTTAGATCGAACTGCGTCAGTATGGTGTAACGAAGCTTAGCTGTTGCTTGTTTTGCTCTTGTTTTATTTCTGTCGCCCACCCGGATCAAACCGACCACTTCAAACGAAGACTCCGTTGAAACAGCTGAGAAAAACCTTGAAAACCACCAGGCATTTAGCGAATGAAGCCAGAATCGACAACAAAATTGAGTTTGTGAAGGTGAGTCATCAGTAGGCTACAAGATCGATTGTACCGGCTGGTACGGAAGTTTTTAATATTTTTTTATTGCCGGTACCGCCCGTACCGATATCTCAACAGTCTAGCGGGGGCTCTGATATATATATATATAGACTGTTGAGATATCGGTACGGCGGTACCGGCAATAAAAAAAAAAAAAAAAACTTCGGTACCAACCGGTACAATCGATATATATATATGGGTCATTCTCCTGAAAACTGGACCAAAGAGGGTACCGCTTTCCCGATGAAATAAAAGTTAAACTAAAACAAGTTTGTTTTTAAACTACCGCTATATTTCTGATGTAATGTGTTTGGAGAAATAAGGGAAATGCCCCAATGGGTAAATGCACCATTAATTCTTGTGCTGTGAGCCTTTTTGGTAAATTCGCGACATTTTCATGGCCGCCATTTGTGACATGGCTATGGGAAGGTTAGCTGATCGCAGATATTTCCTTGGAATCGTTCATGATGGAAAAAAAAAACAGGTTTCACGAGAAAGAAGGAGGCCAGTTCTTACATACAAATGGTATTTCTTGTGTGTTGCTTGCTATTAACAGCTCCAAACAAAGGAAAGATCATCAGTGTCTCGGACCGTTACCGATGGTGTCTTCTGAGTGTGTATCGCGATATTGTGACTTGTTCCACAACGGAAACCAAAGAACTTTCTTTTTTCATCAGCTTGGTAGATAACCACATTACATCTTATTTTTAAATGCTTGTTTGATGACATGAGAGTAGAAGATACGAAATAAATTACAGTCATTTCTTCAAGGGTGGTTGAACGTGGTGGTCTTACAATAGTGTAACGTGCGAGAACACAAAATAATTATTTCTGCTTGTACCGTTGACTTTCGACCCTCCCTGACGTACCAGTCCACATCAGCTGACTTGCGGCAGCAACGTTTGACATCTTTTTGCGCTGTGTGTGGTGTATTATTTTACTAGAAAAGGGAAAGCACTGTGGGGGTCTTCAGGGGTGAGGGATGTAACGCTCATGACACATATTTGTTCCCACTTGGTTGAGTGTTTGTTTGCAACCTTTTGTAACCAAACTTGGTATTGTGGTGCACCACCATGAGCCGGAATGTCATGCGAAAAAGATGGCTGATCGCTTCTACGACTTCGCTTCTACAACACCAAACGATATGGTATACGGGGAAACTGGAAGAACACCACTACACCTGGATGCTAAAGTTAGCTCAATACGTTTTTTGGCTTAGACTTATGAAAATTGAAGCTGAAAGACTACCAAGGAAACTTACAACATGCTAGCCTATGTACATAACAGCGGAAGACATTGCTGGGTATCCGCTGTACATAGGAATTTGATGATGTATGGGTTTGGATACGTGTGGGCTAATCAAGGTGTGCAAAATGTAAACTGGGTTTTTGCGTGTATTCAGGGAACGTATAACTGACTGTTGGAGGCAAGGATGGGATGGCAGAATTCACGAACGTGACAGGTATTCAGTCTACCGTATATTTAAATTAGAACATTCACTCGAGCCAGATTTTTATTGCGTGACTAATAATGCACTGAGGGACGTCTTTATTAGATTCAGAATCGGTATTTCCGAGATTAAAACACACAAATTACGCTGTTTAACTGACCCCTCTGACGATTTATCTTGTCTTCTGTGTAAGTGTTGTGTGGATGACGAAATCCATTTTCTGTTTGTATGCAAAGCCACACAAGCTTTAAGGTCAAATGTTTTGCCACAAGTATACTAACCATTCTGAACGACAATGAGCATATGACCAATGTAGCGCGTTATATTTATCATAGCTTAAAACTTAGAACGTAGCCACAGCGAAACTAGTTTTTAAGACTTAATCTGTGGTGTTTCTTGTTTCTGCTTGTATTTATTATTTGCAGACACCCTACCCAATGAGTACATGTTTATTCAGTTACATACACGCCGTGTTTAATCTGCAGACTTTGCCAGCACGTTCTTGTGTCATTCTGGTATGTATAATGTTGTTAAATATACGCCGAGAATGGAACACATATCGCATATTGTGACACTTCCCACACAATTTGTAATGTTACAGAAACTAACTGAACTGTCATTAAGCATACCTATGCAACTCTTCTGTGCCCATGCAACTCTTCTGGGTTTTGAGCTTCTTGACTTTCTTTAGGTGTTGTAGTGCTGCACGTTGATAATCTACCTCGGGTTTTCTGTAGTGCAAGGGGCTGGTGGCCACTTTGATCACAAAATACGTACATATGTTATTTGTGTACATGATTATTTTTCTTCTGGTTTTTTCCTCTCCCCCCCCCCCCCAGCCCCATCTGTCTGTCTGTCTGTCTGTCTGTCTGTCTCTGTCTCTGTCTCTGTCTGTCTGTCTGTCTGTCTGTCTGTCTGTCTGTCTGTCTGTCTGTCTGTCTGTCTGTCTGTCTGTCTGTCTGTCTGTCTGTCTGTCTCTCTCTCTCTCTCTCTCTCTCTCTCTCTCTCTCTCTCTCTCTCTCTCTCTCATCTCTCTCTCTCTCCTCTCTCTCTTCCTCTCTCTCTCTTTTTTCGTGATTTACAAATAATTGCGAGATACGTCAAAGCCATTTTTGCTATGTATACAGCTTATTTATTCATTGTCATTTCAAAATATTTTCAATGATTTTTTGCTGTTCCTGTATGCTTATTACTATT
Source organism: Alviniconcha strummeri (assembly GCA_963584105.1). Taxonomy (NCBI): domain Eukaryota; kingdom Metazoa; phylum Mollusca; class Gastropoda; family Provannidae; genus Alviniconcha; species Alviniconcha strummeri. Next base: position 53,895 of record CAUZXP010000290.1, on the reverse strand, counting down.
AATAGTGGTAGTATTATATTTATTGTTTATATATTGTTTATCTGTTTAAATATTAATTGAGTTTGTAAAACATTTTTATTTTTATATAACTGTTTCACCAGTTTTTCACTTATTCGACAGTTTAAGCAAGGACTAGTTGTTAGATAGGTGAACCTAAACTACAATCCTTGGAAAATAAAGTTTTCGAGTTCGAGTTCGAGTCCCTCTCGCTCTTTCAAAGTATTTTCACTGATTTTGCTGTTCCTGTATGTTTATTACTATTAATAGGGGTAGTGTTATATTTTATTTGTTTGTATATTGTTTATCATGTTTAAATATTAATCAAGTGTTGTTGTTGTTGTTTTTGTTGTTGTTGTTTTTCATTTTCAGTTTTTGTTTTGTTTTTTTATATATTTTTTTCATATAATTGTTTCTCCATGTTTCACTCATTCAGTAGTTTAGCAAGGGACTAATTGTTAGACAGGTCTAAATGAACCTAAACTACAATCCTTAGAAAATAAAGTTTTCGAGTT
>CAUZXP010000290.1:46342-48842 GCA_963584105.1 Alviniconcha strummeri | reverse complement strand
TTGCTGTTCCTGTATGCTTATTACTATTAATAGTGGTAGTATTATATTTTATTTGTTTATATATTGTTTATCCTGTTTAAATATTAATTGAGTTTGTAAAACATTTTTATTTTTATATAACTGTTTCACCAGTTTTCACTTATTCGACAGTTTAGCAAGGACTAGTTGTTAGATAGGTGAACCTAAACTACAATCCTTGGAAAATAAAGTTTTCGAGTTCGAGTTCGAGTCCTCTCGCTCTTTCAAAGTATTTTCACTGATTTTGCTGTTCCTGTATGTTTATTACTATTAATAGGGGTAAGACTAGAGTTACAAATTTGATAATACGACTCCATAGTTTTGATTTACGCAATAAATTAACGTGCAAGGTGTACGATGTTGATCAAAACTACTGGTTTATAATAAGTATATACCTGTGTATACAAATGAAGATTACATTCTCATTTAATGTTGTTTTTCGGGTTTTTGTTTTGCTTTTGTTGTTGCTGCCCACCTTCTTTTTTTCTTCTTTTCTTTTTATACAAAAGTGATATGATTCTATACTCAACAACCACACTGTCTAAACAAGATGATACTCACATACAATACAAACAGTACAATCAGCAATAACTCAAAACAGAGTGTCCGAATATTTAAATGGCTTAAGAATAAGTCGTGCAGACCTCCAGCGTAAACAACCGCATGCTGCACGCAGCAAATCAAACACATTCAGTTTCCCAACAGTGCCAGTACATTCATAAAACTAATACTCAGGTGCGAACCACAAAACACGGGCGTCTCGAGCTCCAAGGCAGTTCAAACTTCCAAGCAAATGCAGATGTATAAATCAACAAGAATGCAGGTTAAACAAATGAAAGGAGCCGTTTGCTGCTGTACATGCGCACACAAATTGTTACCGTACTATACGCGCGCGCGCGCGAGCGTGTGTGTGTGTGTGTGTGCGCGCGCGCGCGCGCGTGCGCGTGCATGTGTGCGTTTAATGACTGTGAATGTGTGCCTTTGCCTACGTAGACGCGCGTGCGTGCCTGTGTCCGATGAGTGCGCGCATGTGTGCGCACTCGGTAAAACACACACACACAAAAACAAAAAAACAAAAACAAAAATCCAAAAAATCACAAGTAATAAAAAATAGCAACAAACTTTACATATACAAAATGCTCGCGTGCAGGATACATGCATTTCCGTCGTTCAAAACTCGTGTCAACAGAATCGATCTACATGCTCATTTTCATAATGCTGCGGTGACAGTCTGCAAACGAGACGGAAAAGGGGTATGGAGGTGTGTGTGTGTGTGTGTGTGTGTGTGTGTGTGTGTGTGTGTGTGTGTGTGTGTGTGTGTGTGTGTGTGTGTGTGTGTGTGTGTGTGTGTGTGTGTGTGTGTGTGTGTGTGTGCGTGCGTGCGTGTGTGTGTGTGTGTGTGTGTGTGTGTGTGTGCTTGTGTGTGTGTGTGTGCTTGTGTGCGTGTGTGTGTGTGTGTGTGTGTGTGTGCGTGCGTGCGCGCGCGTTTGGGTGCGTGTGTGTGTGTGTGCGTGCGCGCGCGTGTGTGCGCGCGTCAGTGCGTGCGCACATGCGGCTGTGTGACTACTCCTTGTTGTTGTGTTTACACTGATGAGCGTTTTACTGCAGCCAAACTGCACACACCCACACAAAAAATCCCTTTAAAGAGCGTGCTGGATACAGGCACTGCAACAACAGCAGCAAGAAAAAGGGAAAAGAGTTAATTTAAACTGGGCAGTTACACTGTAATAAGGTAAGATGATCTTCACTCACATGTATATACAAACAAGAACTACGCAGATAAGTGCCATAGTAGTAAAAACACCTCGAAAATAACAAGTCGTGCGGACCGACGGTTTGAACAACTGCGTGCTGCACGCTCCAGTCAAAACAGCCAACAAACATTCCACAGAGCATGTCAGGCACTGTCACAAGTACTCAACCGTAAACTCAAAATATGGGCGTCTTGAATTTCAAAACAAACAGAACTGTCTCAAACCCCACACAAATATACAAATAAACAAAGCATAATTCAAAACTGCCACCGTGTCGGTGCAAATACAAATAAAATTTAAAGAAATCAAGTAACAGTCTTGCATAACAAAATTCTTTGTTTCTTCATCTGCACCCACGGTCCTGGTTGCTACCGTAATACTAAAGATAATTAAACGGACAGGGGCGGGGACAAGAAAGGTAACCAGGTAACCCGGAGAAGAGAAAATGAAGGGGGGAGAAGAGAAAAAAAAGAAAGCTGTTCTATAGTATTACTATACAAATTCAAAGAGAAAGCACTCAGTACATAATACCTCACGGGCAAGATCATGTCTTCCTTAGTTGTCTTCATCAGCGCTCATCGCATTTGAATACATTGCTCGTTTGAACACCTCGTCTAAGTCCGTGTGAATGTTCAGTCTCACAATCCGTCCGTTCTTAACTTTGGCCAGAATTCTCCCGTTGGAACTCCACACTGCCAGGGTTGCCGAATGTGCCATCGCTTTCTTAG
>CAUZXP010000290.1:31342-41342 GCA_963584105.1 Alviniconcha strummeri | reverse complement strand
CGTCAACAGTGTCTCTCTTAAAGTCGTATCTGCAAGACAGAACAAGTTCCGCAACAAGGCAGCGTCTTGTGAACACTTAATTTCACAAGACGCTGCCTTGTTGCGGGACTTGTGCGTAATTTCATTCACTGCACGGCACAAAGACGACGTATCTTTGGTGTGGTTTATAAGCTTTTCAAAATACGCCCTCTTTGCCGCTCGGACTAGGTTTGTGACTTTATTCCTCTTTTTTTATATATATATATATAGTCTTCAAACTTCTTTTCTTGTTTGAATTTGTCATGAGTTTTCATTGCTTTAATAATATCGGTGGACAACCATTGGGGGAGTGTAGGGTGTTTAACTCTCTTCCTCCGAAGTGGCGCGTGTTTTTCTATGACAGGAAGAAAGGCCTCATACCAGGCTGATAACGCTTTAGCTGGGTCTGAGACACTAAACACTGCAGCAAATGGTGCGGAGTTCAGCTCTTGAAGAAAGTCGCCCTGATTAAAATGTTTAAAAGAACGATACTGAATAGTTGTGTGGCCTTTGGCCAGCTTTCTAGTAGTTTTACACGACCATGTGCAGACCACTGGACAGTGATCACTTATACAAATATCAGAGACTTGTACTTTTGATACCATTTGTTCATTATTCGTGTAAATATGATCTAAAAGCGTAGCACTCGTTTGCGTTATTCTCGTTGCACAGTTTACAGGTTGGTGCAAACCAAATAAAGCAGGCTGAGATTTTAGAAGATCAATATTGAAGTCTCCGAGAAGAACTATGTTAGAACTGCCTTCATTGACCTTGTCCATCATTTTCACGAAGTCATCAAACCAAGCATACGTAACAGCAGGATTCCTGTATATATATATATCCAACCAGGGTAGCACTGGAAGAGGAATGCTTGATCTCAACCCACATGCATTCCACCCTCTCGGACTCGAGATCTGCTCGCCGCTTAGTGGTGTGTACTATGCTGTGGTGGACATACAGTCCCATGCCAATCTGGCCACGATGTGCACCATCGCGACGAAGCAACGTATAGCTGGGAATAGATAATGATTCATCACCAACACTAGACAGATTTCTGTCGTCTGAGCAACTCGTGGAGTTTACTCTGACACCTGTCGGCTGTGCTTTTGTACTTTCTAACGAGCTCCAGCAACTGTGCGTTCTGAGTTTGTACGCCTTCCAGTTTGGAACGAAAGTCCGCACTGACGGCCTTGATTTTGCCGTCGAAGTGGGCCTGAAGGTCCCGTGTCGTTTCCCGGCCAGAGCAGCACAGGGAAGCACTGGCACAGGCGCACGGTGCGGGTTCCACTGCACAAGGATGCAGGTTGCTGTCGACCGGCGAGCCATCTGTGGTACACGGAGAGTTGATGTTATTGACGACTTGGAGAGCAGCGGGATCGGCTACCAACTCGTCGTTAGCAGTGGCTGCTTCTGATTCGGTCGCAGCTGTCGACGGAGAGCGAGAGAGAGAGAGGGGTCGACACACACAGTTGTCTGGGTCACATATGTTTTGACGTTGCTAACGGTTTTCTCGACGTCAGTCGTAGCTGTCTCAACGTCGTTCGTAGGTGTCTCAACGTCTGTCGTGGTTTTCTCAGCGCCAGTCATGGCCTTCTTAACGTCGGTGTTGGTTGTCCTGATGTTGGTCGTGGTTGTCTCGACGTCAGTCAGAGTTGTCTCAACACCGGTCGTCGTTGTCTCAACACAGGTAGTAGTTGTTTCAGCGTTGGTCAGGGTTGTCTCAACGTCTGACATGGTTTCCTCAATGTGAGTTGTTTTCTTAACGTCGGTGGAGTTCTCGTCGACGTCAGTCGTGGATGTCTCGACGTCAGTGTCAGTCATGGTCTCCTCATCACTGGTCGTGATTGTGCCAACGTCGGTCGCGGTGGTCTCGCCCTCTGACGTGGTTTTGTCGAATTCAGTCGTGGTTGTGGTGGCTTTGGCCTTAGTTGTTGCGATCAAGCCGATGTCAGTGGTGTTTGTGTCGACGACTGTGTTCATGCTGTCAGATGAAGCCGGCAACATCAGCGGCATGTCTGGGACAGCACTTGGGTCGCCGGTGCCTGTGTCGTTCAACGACTCCATCAATCAACACAGAGCCGCATACTCATGCTTGACCCAAGCCTGGCAGTATTATCCCTGCACTAGGGATGGACCGCAGCCTTTTTTGCGGGTGGCTGTCTTAACAAAATACACAGTGATTGTTATGCACTTGTCATCACCCCTGCAGACTTGCACAAATGTCTTCGTGATGTCAGAAACAGAAAAAACAGAGTCTATGTTGTCACTAACATTGTTGGCGTGGTCGGTGTCCTGCCACAGAACTGAGAAACGGGGGTCACTCCATGAACAGTAACGAAGGCCAAGGGCTCTCCGCCACCGCACTAGCGTTTCCCTGTTCCAGCAGCGGAACGTCTTCTGGTCGTCGTCAATAGTGTCCTTTAATAAAGGTTTAACAAAGTCAGTACAAAGGTGGAGAGAGAGCGTCATGCTGCAGTGCTGGACGGGTGACCATACTGTCAGTTGTTAATACATCACTGACACCATATTATCGCTTGGCTGGTACACCACAAACACAAATGACAATAGCAAGATTTATAATGACGACCACAGCAAGCGACAACAGTAATGGTAACGACACAAAGGAGATCACTACTGTAACTCTGCAATGAATGATCTTTACGCAGGTATAGTGGAAAAACACACACAGTAAACTGAATTAATAGAATAAATGGGTGTCATAAATGATCAACACAAGCAATGGTGAGTTTTATAACAACTAGAATAATGGAAGTTAATACTCAGCTGTAGTGCCGCTCTGTGTAGGGTTAATCAACGGAGACATGTCACAGTCTGTATAAGCCGGCATCGCGGGTGGCTCAAGTGGTAATTAAGACACATACGCCGGCAACGAAAGCGAGCATAGTTCAGCCCCGCAGATCAAACTGAAGGAGAGTCTGGCGATTTGTTGCGTGGTCGTTTGTCCCCTAATCACGCCTTGAGCAGCGAACGTTACCACAGGTGACGCAATGAAGTGTCCAGCAGAGCCTGAGCGCTATCCGATCCGTTTGAAATCCTCCAGGCTCAAACCCGTCCCTAATAGGCCTACTCGCCTCCAAGGACGTTTAAGCAACAAAGTCCCTCTCTCTCTCGGGCGTTTTCCTAGCAGACAGCCCTCATTTCACACACACTTCACAGTCTTATCAAGGTTCAAGGTTTTCAAGGTTTTATTGAGCTTTTGGCCCCTGGGGGCTAGAAAGCGAAGTTACATTCGCACACGACATTCCCTATGAACAAGTACATGCGTTCTACTAATAAATAACTACCACACTTTATATATAAAAAATAATTAAATGCTCAAACACAAATCAAAGTTGTTATAAATATATAAGGCTAAGGCGTAAAAATTAACTTTTTCTTTTTTGTTTTCGTTGTTCGTTATTGGCTTAATCAAAATAATTGAAGAATACAACCAATAAATTTAGCAAGCTTGATATTCTTATATTTTGACGTCATATTCATGAGACTACAAAATTTGGGCACGTTGGGATGATGTGTATAATATTTATCAACATACTTAATACGGTTTCTCTTGACATTTTCGTTGGAACAGTTAAGCAGATAGTGAAATTCATCTCCTACCTCACCACTGTCACAAACAGTACATATTCTTTCATCCCTTGGAATACCTAACGTTCGTCTTTGCTGGATTGGCAGTCTATGATTACTAAGTCTAAATTTCAATACTCTTTGTCTTAGGATAGATGGGAGATAGGTTAGATATTCCTCAAAGCAAAATTTCTTTTTAAATAAACAATAATTACTACAAACACTATTTTCTGCTACTCTGCTTTGCCATTCTTGTATAAATTGATCCATTAGTCTTTGCTTCACTATACGTTTAAAGCTTTCGATGGTATGGATTTGGTTAGACCAAATATAAGATAATCCTAAACTATCTAATAACGAGTGCACTTTCATAAGCCATGGGAGCTTATAATTGCTTGCATAATACAACTTAGAACATAGCTGAAACATTAGGTTAGAAATCTTAGGCGATTCAGAGTGAGAGGTACTGCACAAACCATACCAAAATCCTAACATCCTGCATTTTGCTTCAATTTCTATCGGATATCTTCCCACTTCCCCAAGCACCATGCATGTTGGGGTTGTAACTTTGACACCTAAGGTCAGTTTTAAAAATCGAAGCTGTAGTTTTGAGATTACATCCATCTTCTCGCACGCCCATATTTCACAACCATACAGAAGGATTGGGTGCACACATTTTTCAAAAAGTTCTAATTGTATATCTAGTGGCAAATTTAGCTGCCGACATTTCCTTAATAGTGAAAACATAGCCCTGTTTGCAAGTAAAAACTGTAACTGTTGTGCCTTTTTAAACTTGTTATTATAGTTAAATTTTACTCCCAAATATTTATAATCCCAAACAACGTCAACAGTTTCCTCATTAAAATTGAATTTCGGCATTTTTCTGATCTTCCCCCTTGAAAATATCATGACTTTGGTTTTCCTAACATTAATATCGAGACCCCATAATTCACAATATATTTTGAGTATATCTAACGCTCTCTGCAAATCTTCAGGACATTCGGCTAGTACAATTGTGTCATCCGCGTACAACAATAAAAACAAATACAAAAAATTGTCGATATCTTGAAGACACACATCCTGGGCCAATGCAAATGGTAGTTTTAAGCCCTGAACATTGTTACTCGTTAAAAAACCTTTTAAGTCATTCAAAAACAGCGAAAACAAAACTGGTGACAAATTTTCCCCCTGACGCAGACCAACGTTTGAGACAAAAAACTGCGATAGACCATGCCTAGTTTTCACACATGATTTTGCTTTAGCATACATATCTCGTATCACATGTAGAACCTTCCCATTCACACCAGAATTTAACAGTTTTCCCCACAACAATCCGCGCTGCACACTGTCAAAGGCCTTTTTATAGTCAATAAACGCACAAAATAATTTTTTTTTCCGCTGCAAATATACATCAATGAGACAATGTAAAGCAAAAACGTGATCCATCGTCGAATGCCCTTTCCTAAAACCTGATTGTTCATTACCAAGAATATCATTGGTTTCTAAAAAAGAATGAATTCGATCGTTTATCACACTAGTAAAGAGTTTTCCAAAACAACTCAGCACAGTTATACCCCTATAGTTATCTGGGTCATTCTCTTCTCCTTTTCCTTTATAAATAGGACTAATATAGCCAATAGACCAAGCGTGTGGAATTTTACCTGTCTGCAGTACAATATTAAATAGCGTAGTAACTGCGATTAGCAATTTAGAAGAAGAGGTCTTTAGGAATTCATTAAGTATACCATCATACCCACAGGATTTATTATTTTTAAGCTTCTTGATGCATTTCAAAACTTCGTCCGCTGAGATATCATTTTCTAAATCATCGTGTACAAATATATCAGTTTCGTTATCAAATGTATGAAATTCTTCCTCGGGGATGTTGCCCAGCTTCTGAAAATGCTCAACAAAAAGATCATGGCTAATGGCATCTACAGTATGCTTCTTTTGACGGTTATTACTATTCAGGATTCTCCAATATGCACGTGGATCCGAAGAACGCAATGATCTTATCCTTTCGTGGAACACTTTCGTGTGCATTCGGCTTTTCCTGTTTAGAACTTTTTTATACTCTTTATGCGCACGTGCTCTCTCTCCTTTGGTATAATAATTATCATGACTTTTATGCATACCTTTAGCTTTTCGATACTCGGCCCTTTTCTTCTTGCATTCTGCGTCAAACCAAGGGTATTTATTCTTTTTTATCTCCTGTCTTCTTGGCTCATTTTGATTTTTTTTGCCTTTGTCCTCTCTCATACAGGTTTGGCTCTGGTACATATCCAGTCTAACAGCTGCATTTGTTAACAAGCTGCATATACCATCCGTTATGTCGTCGATATCAGATTGGTTAATACTGTCAGTACTTTCTAGCAACTTTTGCATACGATCATAAATTACCTCTACTCCTCCCTCGTCAATTTCAGCTAAATAATCACGCTCAGCTCCTGGTCTCCAAACGGGTTTAGCAAACCCCATCATACCCTGACTAACATTTACGTTATGGATTGTTTTGTGGCTATCAGTACCAGTTTTCAGTTTTATAAATACAGGGCAGTGAATATCAGATAAACATTCATCAAAATCACCAACATAAAAGTCACAGATGCATGGAAAAACCCACGGCGACGCTATAACATAGTCAACAAGGCTAGCGTTTTTACAGGTCAATTTTCCCAAATCAGCGTCTCCGCCAACTCTGCCATTTACAATCAAAAGACGCTGAGTAATACAAAAATCAATGAGCGCATGGCCAAAGTTATTCTTACCTACGTCCTGCGACCTTCTGTCTTGTTGGATATTGTACATTTTCATGAGTTCAGTTGTACTAACATCATCCAGTACATTATCTAAAGCCGCAGTATCCCAAATATAGTCGCTGGAATCCCCAGTTCTTGCATTTAGATCACCCATGATAAGGACATTATCCAGGTTTATATGCAGAAGTGTTTCTTCCAACTCAGTAAAAGAGCTTCTGTTACTGTAGACAGACCCTTCTGGCGGTATATATAAAGCACAGACAAGTAATTTCTTACAATTAGTGTCGTTTTGGGTATCACACGGTAGTTCAAAAAATAGTCCATCATTAAAGACACAAAAGTCTACAAAACGATAAAACTTGCGTAAACGTTTCTCAATTCGTCTTTTAAAATCTACATGCTCCACTATCTTCACCATATTTAAGATCTGATTTCTCACTAGCAATGCTATCCCCCCCGATTTCCTTTTATAGATGCTTCTATTTTTCATAAAGCAGGTGAATCCATCAAAATCGAAGCTGTCAAGATCGTCCATTTTTGTTTCAGTTAAGCAAATGATATCATTCGACACCAACATTTCGCAAAATTCCGGGTATTTCATTTTCGACATCAATCCACACACATTTAGTGACACTATTTTTAAACAGCAGGTGGCACTTACTCCTGCCTTGTTTGGAACATCCCTGGTCCCGTCATTCTCACTATTAGCAGTAGCGCTCACTTCGTCTTCCACATTTACATCACTACGTACGTCCATCATCACATCTCTGGTTCTGTTCGTGTTATATTCCATATTAGCATAAGTACATGCACTCCTATCGGCATCATTTACAACGTTAGCATCACCACACACATCAAACGATACACCTTCATCAACAACATTAACATCACTGCGTGCATCAACCACTACACCTCCAAATCTGTTCACGCCATTTTCAATGTTAGCACCACTACACATGTCACCCAATACACCGCTCCTGCAGCTCACATCCTTTTCAAAGTCAACATCATTCCATACATCAACCACCACACAGCCACTCCTATTCACGTCATTTTTAGTGCTAACATCATTACATACATCACTACACATACCAGCCGGTACACCTTCACTCGTGCTACTGTCATTTCCGATGTTAACATCACTACATACATCAACCAATACACCTCCACTCATGTTCATGCCATTTTCATCGTTCACATCACTACATACATCAACCAATACACCTCCGCTCATGTTCATGCCATTTTCAATGTTGACATTATTGCACACATCAACCGCTATACCTCCACTCCTATTCACGTCTTTTTTAGTGTTAGCTTCATTACACACCTCACTACACACATCAGTTGATACACCCACACTCCTTCTCACGTCCTTTTCAATGCTGACATCAGTACAACCATCAACCACTATCCCTTCACTCTTGTTCATGTCCTTTTCAATGTTGACATCATCACACATATCAGACACTACACCTACACTCCTGTTCCTATCATTTTCAATATTGGCATCACTACATCCCTCGACCACTACCTTCCCGCTCCTGTTCACGTCAATTTCAATGTTGGCATTACACACATCAGCCACTACACTTCCACTCCTCTTCATTTCTTTTTCATTCATGTCATTAGTGTCATTTTCAACGTTAATATCACTACATACATCAACCACCTCACCTCCTTCCTTACTCTCGTCAGTTTCAAACTCTACATCACTGCGTACTACTTTATCCATCGTGCTTCCATCTCCGTTTCCGCACACCCCGTACTCAGCATCGTTACATACATCAGTCAGCACCTCACTATCCCCACTGTCATCATTCGCAACGCGATCATCCTTGCCATCGTTAACATTAACATCAGTACGTACCTCAGTCATTATACCTCCCTGTGTGACATCATTCACTACACTTTCATCAACATTCGGTACATCGGTCATCCTGCCTCCATTTCCAGTGTTAGTATCACTAACCACAGTTCTACACTCAGCACACCATCCACATCCACCGCAACTGCTACGACCGCCACGGGCACAGGTGGAACAGTAACGGACGTTCCTCTTGTCACTGCTTGGCACACCTCTCAATGCCTCATCACGGTCACAATCACAGTCGCAATCACAGTTACAACCGTTCACGGCAAAACTGTCTTTAGGTAGGACATACTTACAAACACGGACATCCTCTGGCCAACGTGTTTGTCGAAGGAACAGACCCCCAGGGCGCCCCTATTCCTCAAAATCAGCCAGGTGGGTCAAACCAAGGGATCTGAAGTCAATCTGTTCCAAGCCCAGCTTGAACAGATCGTCAGGAGTGTCGATGACGACGACAGGCCTCTGGTTCGATCCAGGGGCAAGACCCGGCGGGACCTTCTTGGTGCAGTGGATGCTCCCCCCGACAGTCCAGGCCTTGTCCACGTTGTCCAGCCTCTTTACCAAAGCCAGCAGTTTGGCCCGCAGAGGAGTGATGTCGTCGTTGATGTAGACCTTCTGGTAGCCATCCTTTCCCTTCAGCGACTTCTTCTTCTCCATTACCTCACGCCTCTTCCTGCGGGAAACAAACTTCACCAGAATGGGTCGCAGTCCCCTCCCGACCTTGCCGACCCGGTGGACAGCCGCGATGTCCTCCTCCTTGACGTCCGCTCCCGCCTCCTTGAAGACACCCAGCGCCTTCTGCTCCACCTGCTCGGCAGTCTCCCCTTCCGCCTGCCTGATGCCGAAGATGCGGACAGACTCCCTGCGGCTGTATTGCTGCAGCCTGTCGTTCTCATAGGTCAGTGACGTGACAGCCGCAAAGAGCCTGTTTTCGGTGGCTGTATACCTGGCTGAAGTTCCATGACCGTGTGATGCCATGGTCCTCATCACTCCCTTCATCGCCTCCGACACGGCTACTGCAACAGCTGTCGCTAACGCCGGCACGAGCTGCTTGATGACCGGGCTGTCAAACTCTCCCTGGGCGTTCTTGTAGGCAGTCAGTGTCTCATTCACTCGTGTGACGACGATTTCATGAATATCTGCCGTATTAATACTGTCACAGATATCTGACTCCTGCATTCCTTCATCCTGTGATCCATCCTCTCCCGCCCCCCCGACAGCCGTCCTGCCTTTCTTCGGATCTTTCGTCGCTGATGCAGGGGAGAAAGCGAGCATTCTTTTTCCACTTTTCCTGGCCTGTGATGCCATCAACAGTTCGCGCACACCCGCAAAACAACAACAGTTCACACACACAAAAAAAAAAGAGTTCACACCGCTGATATCGAACTGTAATCTGGGCTCTTGTAAGCACACAGCAAGACCACGTGAGGCACACTCTATACACACTCAATATACCCGCTGAACCAGCACCCTCTGAGCTCGTAACGCGCTGTGTTACGCGTATACGTTGCTTTTCTGTCTGTCTGCACTGATGTTTGTTAGGGTGTCAGAATAAATGCGTAGGAAGGGAAAAGATGGAACGAACGAATGGTTTATTCATCTGGGGCATCTGCCTGTGTCAAATTGGGAGCAGCTGGGAAATTGATGTAATGCAGGGGGGGGGGGGGGGGGGGAGACAGAGAGAGAGAGAGAGAGAGACAGAGACAGATAGATAGACAGACAGACAGAGAACGTAGAACAACACTGGCCAGTCACATATGGT